>JARFOC010056262.1:0-19043 GCA_031763485.1 Osmoderma eremita | reverse complement strand
GATAATTGATAGTGCTGGATTTTTTTCCTATTCGGAAATTACGTAATTCTGCAGTAGTTTTGTTTACTGTATTTGCTGCAACTACACTTTATACGGTTGTAGCAACATGAAGAAAGCTGTATCCAGGAGGCAATGAGAAAGAATGACAAAGCTGTGTTTTCTTTAATGCTTGTGGAAGTCATTGACATTCGAAAGTATCAAGAAGATGGTGAGTTAGACCGTGGCTAATGCCCTTCTAATACCCAGAAAAGGAAATTTGAATTTGGTTCAAGAGGAATTTAAACTTGATCCAGAAAAACGTTTTTTAAGAATGGATACAGAGACATTCAATAAATGTTTATCTTTAATCGAAAAAAGCATTTCAAAAAATGATACCTTAACCCTTTACTTCAGGTTGCTTTAGAAGGAAATGGTCGAAATACACAGATACTTCCCTTATATACCTGGGCTGTGTCCAGAAATACAACGCATCACCACCACATCAAAAAATAATAACCCTGCACAGCAAAGAGGTGCCACCCTAAACATTATTATTTCATTAAAATATATTAACCTAGATTTCAACTTCTATTTATTGGCAAGTATAAGACCACAACAAGTTCTATTTTAAGAACTAGATATTGAGCTTAAATAAGAACTTGATATTTATTGATAAGTGTAAAACGACAACTAGTTCTTCTTTAAGAACTAGAAATTTATTAACGTAGGTTCTTAAAATTGATCAATAAATTGACAAACGTAAAACCAGCTTTAAGTATATGACGCCGCCAATATATATTTTACACAAATTGGCTGAAAACTGACTTCTTAAAGTCTTTGATTAAACGAAGAATTCTATTTTATTTTATTTTAGGCACCGCGGCCTCCCAAAAAATGGAAAGGGATCGTGGACGCAACGAAAGAAAGAGATGGTTGCATTTCCCGAAACACCTTCACGCAAAAAATCGAAGGTGGCGAAGATTGCCTTTTCCTGAACGTGTATACGTCAATGGTATGTGTTAACAAAATAGGCAATAGAAACCTTCTGATGTGGTGTATGCCTATTGATGTACCTATATGTATTTTATAGCGTCCTTCCAAATCTGGCGCTTTCAAACCAGTTATGGTTTGGATACATGGTGGTGCATTCGTGCTGGGTTCAACTAAAACCGACTTGTATGGTCCTGAATATTTGCTTACCGAAGATATAGTTCTAGTTACCGTGAGTTATAGATTTGGAGCACTTGGTAAATGTAAAACTTTCAATTTTCCATTCATTAAGTAAATATCCGTTTTAATCTTACAGGATTTCTATGTTTAGAAGATACCGTACTCGGCGTGACAGGAAATAACGGCTTGAGAGACATTATAATGGCCTTGAAATGGGTTCAGAACAATATTAAAGCATTTTTAGGCGATCCCAATAACGTAACGTTATTTGGGGAAAGTTCTGGCGGTGCTTTGTGTCATTACTTGATGCTATCACCATTGGCAAAAGGTATTATTGCTGTAAAGTTAAAATTAAACCGTGTCGTGTGTCCATGATCAAATTTCAGGGTTATTTCATAAAATCATTTTACAAAGTGGTAGCGCCCTCTATCATTGGTCAGAAGGTGCAAGGGATTGTGCGAAGAAAATGGCAAAATGTTTAGGTCTAATGTCAGATAATGAGAAAGAAATTTTAGAATTCCTTCAGCAACAGCCAGTTGATACAATCTTCAAAGCTCAGGAAAAGATTAAAGTTGTAAGAGCTGCTTCGAGTCTAATTATTATAGTCTCATATGTCGATTGATAGGCAATTTTAAAAACACAATTAACGATCAAATCCCTTTTGCGTGATCTAATAATAATCTAAATCTCGAGAATTTAGAATTTTTCTTACTAAATATAAAAATTCTAGAACATATCTCCACATCTCAAGAGAAATTTTTGCCCCGTGTTTGAAAAAGTTTCCCCCAATGAAGCACCGGTTATTATTGAACATCCATTTCGAATCATTCTAAAAGGAGAATACAACAAAATGCCGATGATAGTTGGTTATACTTCTAACGAAGGATTTTTCTTCGACTACAAAGTCAAGATGGCCATTAAAAATGACAAAACCAAACCGTTGATAACGGACTTGGAAGAACTGATTCCACACCATTTGAATATAGCTAAAGGAACGGCATTATCTAAGTATGTCACTGCTGAAATAAAGTCATTCTATTTTGATGATCAAGTTCCAACATTAAAATATAGACATAAGTTTCATGACGTAAGTAGGTACTTCAGTTTTGTGGTCATGATTACTTATTTTACGTAACTTACAGGTTTATGCGGATTTATATTTTATCCATCAACTGTTCAATACACTCACCATGCAATTAGGAAATATGAAACACCCTATTTTTTGTTTCAAATTTTCAGTAGATGCCGGACTTAATTTATACAAAAAGCTTCACGGAGTCGAACTTCCAGGTAAGAAATAAATCCTTGATTTTCCAGAAACCTTTTTTTTGTATCTACATTATATAGGGACATCTCATTCGGACGATGTCTGTTATTTATTCAAAGTCGGTACTGACGTAAAAGAGATTGTAGAAAATAGTTTAGAGGACATTACAATTCAAAGAATGGTTAAACTTTGGACCAACTTTGCGCGGACTGGAAATCCAAACAATCTCCAATTGGATCAAATTCTTTCAACAGAATGGAAGCCTATCGAAGCGGGAAAATTGTTTTTCCTGAATATAGGAAAAGATCTCACAGTTGAAGTCAATCCTGAGAAAGAAAGGGTAGAATTTTGGAACAGAATTTACAAAATCCGTCCTTTTGCAAATAAATTATAGGAAAATATGTAGCACGAATTGTGTTAATACTAATAACGGTGTTTGAAATGGTGAACAGTACAGATCTTGAATTTGCATAAATTTGTAAGGTAAAGGGATTTATTTTTGGTGTATATTAAATATATTTTTACAACAATTTTTTTTTGTTTGTTAAAACGGCCATTCAATGCAGGGCGAAATATCTCCTTTTACATATACTATAAAATAATACGATACGGTTGGTTGAAATAGGAAAATTGAAACAAAAATTATCCTTACCACCTTATAGAGTCAAGAACTGTAGATACGTATTTCGGTAACTAAGTTGCCATCCTCAGCAAAATCTATAAAGGAAAAAGTTAGAAAAATGTTAGACGTAGTACCCTGGAAGATATGCACTGCACCAGAACATCACTTGAATAACACACTATTTGAGTGTTCCACTGAGGATGGCGAATTAGATGCCGAAAGTAACTAGAGTTCTTCACTGATTCAGGTGGTATAGGTATTTTTTGTGGAAGTTTTACATTTTTCGTGTGCCCAATCTTTTGGTGGTCTACAGATTTTTAACAACTTTTCGTTTACCCAATCATGTTAGTGGTGTATAGGTTTTAGGTACTTTTGATACAACTTAAAAAAATTGATGTATTTTAAATGATTTTCGGGCACCTTTTCCTTTTTTTTTCTTTTTCGCAGCGATGTTCCCAACTCGCCTGGTCCAAAAGTAAATACCCATTTTGGGGTGTTCAAAAGTCAAGGATTTCTTTTATTGAGCTTCTCTCTGGTAAAAGATTTTGAATGAATCTTTTTCTTGACCTTTCATGATTTTTTCACGTTCCCAATTGTCCTTCACTACGCCAAACTATTTTCAATATCTCACTTTAGTGCTGCTTTTTGGGTCAAGACTAAAGGCGGCGATAGCACATATGTATGTACGTGTATTATTATGTTATGATTAGTATATACAAGATGACAAGGTCCTTTATCCATTTGGATAAAAGTCGAGCTAACTGACAATCTTTTAATTCCTGATAAACAAGCGTTCGTTTCCTTAAAGCAGCAAATGACAAACTTGTTAAAATATATTTTATTCACTGGATTCGATTAAAAGAATGTTGCAGTCAAACTAATGCTAATCTTTTATCGATTTGTTTAAGAAAAATAAAACTGAATTTATTACACCCCTTTGCGATCCAATTTTTAAGTATTTATAAGAAAATACCTATACGTATGTACGTACTATATAGATAAAAAGAATTCTTTGTAAGTGTAAATTTGTACTTATTTCCGTTGGGTCGACCATATCTTTGATCTGGTATTGGATGATGGTTAATGTCTGTAAACAAACCTTAACCCTTTTCTGATAGTATTTTTATCGATTAGTTTCAGCGAGCACTATACAAATGAAACGCACGTGTTATGGCCGACGTACAAGTTTAATCTTGTTGATCTAGCATAAAAAAATAGGCAATTTCCTCCTCCTCCAATAAATTTGTGAAAGAGCAGGATACATGTGTGTCACCTTTAAAATTAGTATTTGCACAAAAAAATAGATATACAATTTACTATTACATACCTACCCAATAAAATTTATCTTATATTTACATGTATGTATAATGGTACGTATTTGATGCAAGATATTCCACCTGGCACAAAACGAAAGTACATTTTCGATACGACAATTTTACTTTCTGAAAAGAAGGCCCAATGTTAGCAACGAAATACTACAGAGTAAGCTAAAAAGAATGAAGACAATTTGAATTTCCCGCACACAAATGCATACTTTTATCAAATATCCTCGCATTCAGTCAAAAAAACCTCTGTTTCGTAATAGGTATATCGGCAAAACAATATTCTCTTAAACGGAGATAGCTTTAACCTATTCTACTAAACCAAGAAATTGACAAAGGTTAATCTATAATATGGCAAATGACACTCTTATTTTAAGAAACAATTATTTAAATGTTATTCTTACTATAGGTACGTACTTACCCAATTGTTTTCTTACTATAAAAATAACCTATGTTTAAACGCGATGTTTGAGTTTCATTTAAAAATCATATTGTTTTTGTCTGAACAAAATACTAATCAATAATACCATGCGAAAAAATTTGTTTTAACTATGAAACCTGTTTAAATCCTTTGGTCGGGAAAAGTTTCCGACCAAAAATTTGTTTTGAAAAATGCTCGGATTACATCTCCCGCACAAAGTATTGATTAATTCGGGACGTGTTTCGGGAATACGTGGATTCCCATTATCAAGTCAAAGAGCCGAATTGATAATGGGAATCCACGTATTCCCGAAGTCAGTGTGTTTATTGTGCTGCCCCACAGTCCTTGCAATATTTATTGAAAAATGCACAAAGTCAAAAATTTCAAATGGAATCCTCCATTTTGTTTACCTTATTATTATTTAGCGTTAAAAATAAGAGTAATTTACTATCAAGTTTCCTACACCTATTTGTAAGCGTTTTCAAGTTATTTCGAAGAAAAGTGATGGATTGATGGAAACCGGAAGCGCATATAAGACACTAACATTTAATTTAAGGGCTTGCATAGTGTCATTCATCACTGCTCTGCGAAGAATGAAAATATCTCGAAAACAAATTTGATCTGGGATTTTAAGAGCAATTCGAAAATATCAAAAGATATACAGGGCTGTTCCATTTAAAATAAGAAAGTTGTTTTCCATTTCCGGTATAACCGGAAGCCAGATCGCTGTTAGTAAGTATATACATATCCATCGCTGTAGTGTGACACCGTGCACAAAATTTTATGTTTAACAATTCTTATGTTGAGTGTTGCTAATATATACTCAAATATCAAACGTTGGTCACGTCTTTTTTTTTCTTTTAATTTAGAGTGTATCAATATATGTACAACATTATGGTTCTAAGAGTTGTAAAAGACGTTAGAAATTTGTTTAAAACACTTTAATTATAAGTACTATAAAAGTCGCCTGTTTTATTACAAAAAAACTCTCTAAACCTATATTTTAAAATTAATTATCTAATAGATACGTTAATTCTATCAATGCGAATAATAATTATTTTTCATAATATAAAGATACATTTTTGCTTCTGCCATATTTATTTTTCCAATATAATACGCGAATTTTCAGTTTATGTCTTTCATTCAAAAATCGACCAACACACACGTACCTATTGAGGTAAGAAAAAATATATATTTGCATTCAGATAATACCTTACTATCGACCTATGATAATAGTATTCATCACCCTATATAAATCGTGGCTGAATGGGCCCGTCTTCAGATCATAGTGCGCCACAGTTCCTTGACGTGTGAAGAGAAGCATTTAGAAAAGGCGAGGTGAGTACAGATAATAATATTATTAATTGGGTCACTCTGGGTATTACACCTAAGCGTGCGACGATACGTTTGCTTTATGAGATAGATGAGATATCGGAACTTTTTGTTCAGACAACATGGTAAAGGAATATTGTATTTTAGAATACCTTCTCACCTACAAACAATAGTCTATAATCTATATAATAATCGTCAATTTAGAAGGGCACAGTTCACTTTAAATTAAATAAAATTAGAGATAAACTCTCGAAAGGTAAGTGACTTATAGAAATTGATATTATCCTAACAGTGACGGATTAATATTAGGATGTTTAAATTAATTTTATTGTTCGTTTTTGAAAAGGTTAGGAGTTATGAACCAATTGTCAGGTTACTTCTGTTGCAAGCTATCATTCATTATGTGCACACATTTTAAAACTTGCCTATGATTTTATTTAATATTAACAGTCATTTATATAAAATTAATTACAACGAACCTTATTCCTTGAGATTATTAGATCAATATACGATATATAAGTACCTATTCATTTATGGTAGAATCATCTTTCTTGTTAATAGTATTAGATTTTATACAAATATGGCAAAATAACCCTTTACGTATGTAAACTATTTCTAAAAACTATATCGCTTAACGTAGTTACCATGTTTTTGCATTTAATTACGATCTTACGTTTGTATTTGAAACTATATGTTGGGAAAAATAACTAAACTTTCATAAAACAATTATATGTATGCATATTTTTATATACCTACCTACAGAAATCAGGGATTTTTCGTAATGTAAGTTGGCTTGATTTCACCCGAAAAAGTTAACAGTAAATTGTCTGTTAAGTATAGGCAAAATCTAAAATACTCTAACCAGCAGAATGAGCAAATGACTCTGAAATAACTTGAAAAAGAGCGAACCGATTTGCTTGTGTTCTATCTCTATTTGGCCCGGCAGTTTATATAAAATTTGTTTCAATTTTGTAATCTACTTTCGATTTGCTATTTGCTATAGTAGCTGAATGCTTTGTTGTTGTACCTATACAGAGCATCACAATTCAAAATGATTGTTAGAAAAGAAAAAAAACAGTTTCCGCAAGTGTGATATATCGGTACTCGACGAGATATTCCTGTTTCTAGTAATCCGTGATTTCATACAAAGTCTTTTTGATGGATATCCAGGTAAAAATAGAGATCAGGAAATAAAATATATTTCTTGACAATTAAAGCGCTTCATGTCATTGATTCCCCTTCGTGCTAGAACTGATATATGTATGTAGTACATATAGTAGTTGAAAGAAGCGGCAATGGTAATCGTTTTGAATTTCCCATTATGTGGGGTCACTATATTTCCTTAGAGGCTATTTATGAGGGAACACATTGCACTTAAAGTGTCATTCATTTTGATAAATATATAAAATTCAGATTGTAACCGTAAATAAATACATTCAACACGGATACTTTTCCTTATGAATAAACAATTTAGGTATGAGTACTTGGTCTTAACATAATCGTTTCATTGTTCTATTAAGATATATGTACATATATCATTATAGTGGTATGATATAGTGCACTTATTGTTAGCGATGTTTCAGGGGAAAAATTTGTAACGAGTGACCTGTTAGTCCGCTGCCTTTAAGATAGGCGTGTGTTTAGTGTTTGTATTTATTCTAAAATTGCTTTGTTGCACTATTTTGTTAATTATTGACCCATAAACTATAGGTATAAAGAGATCAAAAAGTAGAAAATAGTTGGCAGCCTTTACAAAAAAAAATTAACCAACATCAATGACCCGAATTTGAAATGGAAACCTTGAAATTCATATAAAACTATAGAAAATGGAATTTAAATATATTATTGAATAAACGCCCAAAACGCATTGCACGTTTTAAGTTTTCAAATACATTTATTGAAGTATTTGAAAAAATACGTGGATTCAAATTATCAATGCAATTTTTATAAACAGTCTTTTTAAATATCCAAATAAAAAAATCGGGTAGTGTCAAATCTGGAGACAGCTCTGTGGCCATTTGCTTCTACTGAAAACGATTTGGACAAAATTCTTCTAAATATCTTGTTGTTGGTGTTGTATGAGTTGTATGCGCTGGAGCTTCATCGTGCAAATATCCATGTCTCAATTCATCATCATGAACTTATTCGAATAATTCTTGTAAAATTAGAAGTGTAGATGTCATCCGTTGCAGTGTTGTGTAAAAAAAATGTTCCTATAATTCGACGTATAGATATTGACGTATTGCTATCCATACACCAACTTCAATTGGGTGTAAACTAGTTTCAATATAATTTTGTCGGTTTTCTGTACACCACGTACGATGATAGTTTTGTGAATTTGCATTAGCACACTTCACCCGTAAAAAAAGTTTTATTAACTGTTAAGAAGTAGGTAAGCCACCGTATCGGCTTAAAATAAATATAAGTTAAAAATGCCCCTTACCACCTTGTTGAGCAAAGAACTCTGTATACGTATTTCGGCAACTAAGTTGCCATCCTCAGCAGAGAACCAAAAAGGAAAGTAATGTCAGACGTAGCACTCCGAGAGCAATCCAGTTCTTAGAACGCCACTATTAACATTGTTAACAATTAACAATGTTAATAGTGGCGTTTAATGTTAACAATTGACAATGTTAATAGTGGCGTTCTAAGAGCTGGATTGCTCTCGGAGTGCTACGTCTGACATTATTTTCCTTTGTGGTTTTCTGCTGAGGATGGCCTTAGTTGCCGAAATAACTTAAACTGTTAAGAAATATAGCATGTTTGGTATAATGCACCCCTGGTAACCGGGTAGCTGTCATACAGCTGCAGTTATAAGTACTGTGTAAATGGCACGGCGTGATGGTTTGGTAATATGAAGTTAAAGAGGAATAAATAAAATATAAAATAAAAACCCTTCATTAACAATAAATTTAATTATCTGAATGTCGTCTTTTACAACTTACCAAGAGATCATATATATTGTAATTCAAATTTCGTGCAACCGTATAAAAATACGGAATTGATATCTTTCATCAGTATTCGGTATTCGACTTGATAATGGGAATCCACGTATTCCCGCAACACGTGTCGTCCCGAATTAATTAATACTTTGTGCGGGAGGAGTAATCCGAACAGTGTGTTTACCTTTCATCAGTTTTAAAAGTTGTTAGAGTACCTGCATACTTGTTACATAATTTCCTTAACTTATTGAAGAACAAGTCGCTCACAAGAGTTTATAGTTAATATAATATAATAGTATTACATTAACAGCAGTGGCATTAAATAAAACTTTTTCAAATTTGCCGAGTGATATTAAATGAGATCGACTAGCACGACGCATACCACATACGTCTCGACTGTTAGATAAAAACTATTAGATAAAAACTAGACGCTTTTTGCATGAGTTGCTTACGAGCGCGTCCTATCTCTACCGCTATAATCTGTGCACATTAGGATGATGCTTGACGCATTTGACAGTTACTTGATACATTCCGATAATTTTAACCGTTTAAAAATATATACCTACATGTATACCAACCTACACATCTAATCAGTAAATATTGCAAAGACTGTGGAGCAGCACAATAAACACACTGTTTGGATTACTCCTCCCGCACAAAGTATTGATTAATTTGGGACGACACGTGTTTCGCGAATACGTGGATTCCCGTTATTAAAGCGAATAGCGGCTAACACGTGTAATCCGAACAGTGTGTTTATTACACATCTAATGTTATGTCAAAGGAAAATATCTACTGCATGACTATAAATGCATACGAATTCATCAAGATCATCTTTCTTAGCAAATGGACGACTCACATTCGTACAATATTTGCATACTTCCTGTTCCAGATAATACACAAACATGCCAGATATGTATATAATTGACAGTTGAATTCTTTTTACCTATAGAGGAAATTATGATTGTATGTATTTGATTTGCCAATGTTTGTGTCTATTTTATAGATGTATTTCAAGGCAGATACATTTTCTTTCTAGATAAGATAGAGTGGCATGGCTGTCAATATTTAACAACATAAAAAGCATAATTCCACATCAAAATTTTACCCTCTACAATGCTATGAAATTATTACTTTTGCATCTTTTGACATTTCTTCTTCGTCTTTAGATATTGTGAGAGCACAACTATCATTGTGTGTAAGCTCGCTTTAGATAACATATCTGCATAGTAAGATCAGAATTGTCTGATTGTGTTAGAGTGTACCTGAGAAATTGGTACGAAAGTAGATAGGTACAGCCAACTTTTAAATTCTTTTGAATCAGTCATCAGTAGTGCCAATAGAGTTATTCTGTAGTAACGTAGCGTCTTAAAAAGGATTCATTTTTATATAGGAAAAAATTATGGAACAGGCACTGTTCACAAGGTAGGTACTGGTTAGTGCCTACTGTTAAGAGAGCATGTATTCTAATTACCACTAATGATGTTTGCTTTGTTAAAGATATAAAATAATGTAGTATTGTATGTATTGTAAATTCAAATTTAGCGCCGTTATTTCCCCCCAGAATGGGAAAAGGAGTGGAAATGAGCGGGAATAGAATGTAGAGGGTAGTCAGCCAGTCGTTGTTGGGGTTTAGTTGTATTTATGTGTATATTTGTTTATGTGTGAAAAATGATGATTTTCTATCCTATAGAACTTGCGCTTTTTCAGATGAAGTACTACTACATCAAGTTAGTTTTCCTACTGATGATCATATTATTATGCTCGTATCGCAAAGTTTCGGCGGACGAGTGCGATGAAAGCGAAACTTCAGCGGTGGAAGAGTGTAACGAAACGGAATATAGCTCCTATGTCGAATGCGTCCGGAGACGCAGCAAACGGCACGCAGGTTGTTCCCAATCCTGCGACTCGTGCGACTGTAACTCTTGCTCGAGCGGCGAATGTAACTCCCACTGTAACGTTTGCTGCGCCAACTTCGAGCAGCCGTGCGAGACCAAATATTGCTGCTACAAGACCTGCCATTCCCAATGTTCTAATCAAGGATGTAGGGACAGTTGCCGCAGAACATGTTCTGATCGGATAACCAATGGCAATCAATATCACACTAAGGTAAGATATATAAAATAATTTAAAAAAAAGATTAATTTTTTGAAATTATCTATAGGCAAATACCTGGAATATTTTAATGATCGTAACCGTGTTTCAGAGACTCTAACGCTTGTCACCATGTCTAAAATATCCAAGTTTGACAAAAGTGAATCATTAACGTATGTATGCGAGCAATAGATTTATTTTGCTATTCTGGGTTGTCATGACCATTTTTCCTTAATTATTGTTTTATTATATATTCTTTAACAAATCTTTTCAGAACTAGTTGAAAATATCTTCACAAAGACTATCGTAATCAAATATAATTGTATAAGTATGGTTAAGTTTCCCATTATTAAATTTTATTAACCACGCCACTGTGTACCTACTGTCAACTGTACGGTTAAATATCATTAAAATACACCCTATACTACTGTTTTTAAAATTTTATTACAAGTGTTGTAAGGTAAAATATCTCGAATTGCATATGACATTATTGAAAATAAATTCAAAAAGAATTGCTAGCAGAATTAATTTAAGTTATATTCATTATCCTTCGCGAGGATACATACCTGGCCGTATTTTGACTGTTGTTATTTTGCTTTTTCTAAACTAGAAAAACTATTTTATCAATAAAAATGGTACAATTGGGCGAAAAACAGAAAACGGAGAAAGTGTTGATGATGATTGATGGTTATGGCGACAGAGCTAGAACACATCAAGAATTGTGTGTCAACCTTTTAGAGAAAAATACCCGAACAATTATTAAGATTGAAAAAATTTTGAAAAAGGAAAAGTATAACACTTATTTTATTGGCAAATAGAAATAGAAATTTATCTTTTGCTCAATTCAAAATTAGTAATAATGTAATGACTTCGTGAGGCAAACTGTAATAAAAAGACACTAAATTGATTAAGCAAAAAAAAAAGCTCTCAAACACAAAAATAAGCACAGAAATAATAGTTTTTAAGTTACAATTACACTAAATATTCAAAGTGACGATCCTGTACCATTTGACAATACCCCCAGGATGATTATAAAATTTACTTCTCACATTCTTGATGATTTGAGGTGATATTAATCTAGTCTCATGTTGAATTCTTTGTTTGAGATCCTTTAAATTATTGGGTCGACACTTTACTTGTATGTTCTGAATTTGACGTATAATTTAAAAAATAAATTGAAAAAAAAGGTGTTGGCACTAAAAAAAAAAATTGGTGAGCTGTCAACCATGTTTTTGGGTCACGCTGTATACATGAAATAATTATCAGCAAAACGGCACACCTAAATTTTAAATGAATTTATTCCAACCTTTACGTGCTCACTGTATAATTGCAAGTACATACAAATGTTTGTGTTAATTTGTACTACAATATGAATGCTATTGCGCCATGTTAAAATGTACTACCACCACAGGAATTTCTATCGGTGCTCTTTCATTGTCCACACAGGAAATAGTGACCCGTATTGGAACTGCGTCAGCACCGAACATAACTACAATTATAAACTTGCACAACAAAATCAATAACACCAATATCATAGACGTACCCATCAACTTGAAGACGGACAACATCAACAACATTACAATCAACACCAACGATTTCACCAATGGAAGTAGCGTATACGGCGGCGGAGGAGGACAGGGCTGTTGTCAATTGGTTAGTCCGCGGCAGTGCACTCCAACGCCGACGTATCCATTCATGAGATGCTACCACTTGCGGAAGAAAGTTTGTGGCAACATCTGCCGGGCGCACATAATGCACGCCCAGCCCCATCAAGTCTGCGACCAAAGGGAATCGGGTCCACCAGATTGCCACAACCAAGTCATCTATATTCCTCAACCGCAACCCAAATGCGCGTATAGATCTGAATGGCCGTACGTTTCTTGTAATATACCGACATCGAATTGCGAAGGATGTTACGAGCATTATGTGAATAACGGCGTCGAAAAACCCAGTCATTGTCCGCAAACGTGCTACGGTGGTGATGGACGGGGGTATGGAGTTGGTCCGTTTATTCCAGCGCAATCTAACTATCGACCAAGTTACGCGCCAGTGCAGCCGCCGCCGCCTTACTCCGATTACGAACACTTTCCACCGCCAAGTGGTGGAGGCGCCGGATTTGATGCTGGATCCTTGAATCCAGTCCCGTACAGTTCCATTGGTTACGAGCCGTCCACTTATGAAAACGCTTTCGTCGTACAGAGAAACGCCGAAATGCCCGCCGACCTAAGTAAGATATTTGTACATCCCACACATAACGATGATTATGACGCACAAACACTACCTATCACAAACAGCATTACACGACAACAGCCATCATCCACACTACTCGTCGATCCGACACTGGTTAAAATCGAATCGGTCAATGCTACCGACGTTTTAATGACAATAAAAGAAATGAGCGACGAAGCCCTGTCAATAGATGAAGACGACGACGTTACAGTTTCACCAAGTAAGATATTTTTAAATAGGATGTATTTTCGATAAACCCTTTATTTTGGTGTATCGAGTATATTCTAACGATTGCACGTGACGTCACGTCTCCTTAAAACTAATTTTATAATAATTAGTTGTTCTTTAGATTCCAGTGGTCTTTTTCCTTCATTGTCCGAATCGAAGTAAGCATACATGCATGTGATACATGCAATGTTGAATTCTCAGATAAAGATTCTAATGTGCATAGAATTTCTAATAATTAGAAGAACTTCGATTAAAATTGATGAAAATTGATGGTTGCAACAACGACAAAATTTTATTGAACGGTTGCGGTTCAAAATCTGTTGCAATTAATGTCATACCGCTAATAAATCCAAAAGTAGCACTTGTAGTATCTGAGCAACGGAGCAGCAATTTTCATAAATCCTTAATATATTTCGGTATGGAACTCACATTTCCGCTACCATTTTTTGCTTCCTTGCTCATGCAATACTGCCATAGTTATGTAATACTTTTTTCTTTTGCACGTATGTATATTTCAGCATTTGTAACTATTAATGACACTAAATATTGTAACATTTACTTTTAAAGTCTAAAAAAATACATATTGCAAAATATTGCCTTGTTTTATACAATATAAACGTTTTTTTTAATGAAACGAAACAATAATTTTATATTTTGCTCACAGGTAGTGGTGTGCCTATTGGCCAAATGGATCCAAACATGTGTAAGTTTTCAATGAAAACAATATGAGATACTTTTGCATCACATTTACGGTGTAATTCTTTTGTAGTACATTCAGCTGTTGATCCAAGAGGATTTGAATCATGTAAGTTGAAAATTTTCTCATAGAGATTACACACAATTATTGTGATGGGAATGATTTTAAAGTAGCGTGATTTTTTAACATGGTTTGATTAATTTATTCAGTTGCTGCGCCAGGCGCAATCAGAGACCAGAGAGATGACAAGAAAACCAAAAAGGCGGAAATTAATCACGTGGATGTCAGTAAGTTGTATAATTTAAGATGCTCCTTTATTAAACACTTTTCAATCGTTTTTGTAAACCTCTTTGTACAGTTTTATTTTCATAAATTAAATGAGTTCTGTTGCAGTGATGGCAGATGAAGCAGGCAAAAAAGATCCTGCAACAACAAAGGCCCTTCCAACACAACCTTAAAATATATGTATAATCGAGGACAACAGTAAGCATAGTAGTAGTATGTTTTCACATCAATTTTAAATGTATGAAAAAATGTAAATATTCCTTAATAGTTTTGGCAGAAAAAAAATACCATACAGGCGTTTTATGGAAGTTTGATATTTGAATTTGCTTTTTTTTCCAGAAATATGAAAATCCCGCAAAAGTCAGCAGCAGCACCCTAAATCTGCAAATTTCATATTTCTTACTTATAAAGATTCCCAAATAATCATTTTTCAATGTTTTGTATGGTTTACGTATTTACGTAAGATTGTAGTAGCATTCAATATTGAATATTAGATTATTAAGGTATTATTTAAATATTAATTTTAATATAGTAATTGTAACGATTTATATTAATAAATTTTCATAAATAAAACTCGAGTCTAAATTATATCCCATACAATAGAATTAAGAAAAAGACTAGAAATTAAATGTGATACAATCTGATGATCTTTTATACTCACATAGATAAATAATTGGAAAAGGCAACGGCTTTAACTAACCCCAAGAAATTACATTTCTTATACTAACAATAAGATTTAAAACTCATAACAATAAAAATTCTACCAATCTAAATATTAAAAAAAAAATTGGAGTAACTGAAAATAAATGTGTACTTTTTTATTTTTTTATAAAACGCAATAAAGGGATAAAACAAGTTTTTATTTAATTTGTAAACTTTTTACCAAGAGTTACATATAATAATATGTAACATTTCCTTAACTCTTAATAAAATGTTTATCGGCAACCTTAAAGGTCAAGGTTGCCCGTGGAATTGCCGAAATATCGAATAGGAGTCTATCTTTCGAGTTACGAAACGCCGTCAACTTTACGATTTCCTTGAGTAAATAAACAATAAAAATTCAAAAATTTGTTTATTTTAAACAAATGTTTGCGTCTAAATAAATCCTAATCAACGATGTTACATCACAACTAAAGAAAAGATTTTTTATATATTATGTACTAGTGTATTTATTCTTTTAGATCTAATAAACAACTAACACTTGAACCTCAAAGGCAGAGTGCGTTTCTTAGATTAACTGCCAAGGTGAGTATATTAAATTTACATATTTATTCATATATATACATTTTCTTTTAATATTTGCATAAATAAATTCTTAAATCATTTATGCAATTGCGATTTTCAGATGAAACTAATCGTTTTCGTTCTGCTTCTATCATGCGTAATAGAATACCAATATTTCGTACAGGCAGGCAACTGTCCGAATTCAAACTGTTGCGAAAGAAGGAGCAATTCGAATAACTGCAATAATAAATGCAATACAGGTTGCAAGGAAAATTGCTCAAAATCCAACTGCAACAAGAGCTATTGTGATGAATACACTTCTCCTCCTCCAGTTTATACTACAACGACAAGCGCTACTATTACCAAACCACCCATCACTCGCACACCTTCCACCGACGAATTGAATATCGACATAAAGGTGTCCAATAAAATAGAGACAACAAACAATGTAAACGTTCCCATTGGTATATCACTGGAAAATAAAAACAATGTAACAGACGTAAGGAATACGTCGGCAATATCGAAAGAGTGTTGTGGGAATCGTGGGCATGATTGTGGCACGCCTGTTCAACCAGAGAACCCCGATGTTGAAATCATAACCTGCCCTCCGCCTCCACATTTAGAATTTTCGACACCTCCACCAGCATTACCACCAATTGTGCCACTACCGCCAACCCTACCACTACCACCACCTCTACCACCGATAAGTAATACGATGTTTTTGGCTTAATAATATTAGATACATTCTCTTTTAACATTTAAAAATATTATAGGATGTGTTCAACCAAGAACTTGCCCTCCGTCTCAGTGGTACAATAACCCCTGGTCTAACTATTATTCGCAATTTCCGCAAGTGGGTCAAGGTCAAGTGGGAACACCAATCTATGGTCAATCATACCCTAATCAATTCCAAGGCGGTCAGTACAATTTCCAGGGATTGCAAGGATTTCCCAATAATTATTTGCAAGGGTAGTAACGGATACTATCGTTTTATCTATATTAGTCATCACTGTTTTAAATAAGATCCGTTGCAATTAATATTGTTAATGACGTTGTAATAAATATGATTACATTAGGTCATATTGTGCATGAAATGGTGTATTAAGTATCAATGCGTACAAGTTACAAACATAAAAGAATTAAAATATATTTGGTTTAGAACCCACGTCTATTGGTGCGGTCGTTATCAACGTACATAATATACATATATATATATATATATATACATATATATATATATATATATATAATATAAAATTGAATATAGCTGCAAGACGTAAGTACCCAACCCAGGTCCAGTGCCACTAACCATTGATATACGACAAATTCAAGTTGTCCAACAGAAAACTCCATATAAAGGATACTAAGAAATATACGGAGAGAGAAAAAATGATTGTCATATCTGAAGTTTGCAGCAACGTTGTCTTCCATTGTCTTACCTGTTATATATTGCAATGATCTTTTAACAACATCTTGTCGTTTCATTGTTATTGTAAAGGTTCGTGAGCCAGGAAGCAATCGCTACCATCGAATTGTTGATCATCTGGGAAAATTGAATACGCGAGAGACTGCCACCTATACGATTGGTATTTGAAATTTAACATGATTCTAGATTCCATTAATATCCGTGGCTCAACCGGTAAACACGGTCTCTGTTTGGTAGGGAGTAAGGGTAGCGGTAATATGAGTCCAGCCAGCGACAAGAAATTAGCATAAATAATGTTACTAAATCAAAAAAAAACTTACTCATTGTATTAATTAATAATGTGAATTCTATGCAATTTTTGTATATTCTTTTTGCTTAATGGCGGCAAAATTATTCCCACATAATCTATATGTAACAAAATAAGCGCTTTGTATTCACTCAATAATGTTACCGGATCCGCTCCCCATCATGTTCTACTTAGTAAAATCTTAGTACATCGAGGCTCTTTTCGCATTTATGAACAAAATTATCGACTTAAGTATTAAATTTCAATTTACAATCAATCGTGATTCTCTATTCTAATGTAATTGTGAGAGTTGATTACCCTTCTTGTATAAATAACTGCTTGACATTTATCTGGGGAAATTTGTAGATCGTGACTTACTCTCCACTTTTCCATATCAATCAGACCATCATTGATGTTGCCTATAGTTTCATACGAAGGGCCTCTTATACGAGGGATTGTGTTTTCGTCTTGATAGCCGTGCACAACATATAAGCATTCTTCCACTAAATAAAAGGTGTCACCAAATCTTATGAATTTATCTTTAATTTTAAGTTTGACGGATTATCCCTGTTGGTATCCATCTTAATAGTGACAGCAGGGTCAACTTTGTGTTTAGTTTTCTATCATATTCTTTTATATTTTCTTTTTATATTAGGTAAGTAAACCAAGTTTTCATATGACAATGCTTTAACCAGAATATGTGTGGATATGGCATTAACATAACATCTGCTATAAAATTGCAAAGACTGCTTTGTTTGGTGTGTGGATGCACAGAATGATAGTTTATTTTCCATCGAACCTTGAAAAGTATGTTTTATATTTTAGTACTGCAATACAGATTACAGCAAAGTAATTACTGAGTTTCAAGATTTGGCAAAAGAGCTTACGAATCAAATGTTACGGGTACTCTCTAATAATTCTCGAACCTGTTCCCGACACTTGAACAAGCATTGTTACGCAGGTTGTAGACTTAAGTCCAATACCTTTGCTATACACTTGCTTTCATTTATACTTTTTTTTCTCGATATATTTTATTTTTATTTTGGAGCATTAAAATAGGAAATACATTCAAAAACGGGCGGTAAAACTCTAGAGCGCCATCTATGCAACCCCTTTGATTTTACAATAGCACAGTAGTCAGGCATAAAATTTTGTATTGAGTTGCACATCTCAAGTTATCTTTGACAGTAGTGGCAGTTATTATGTGATTCGTGTAACCCGGTTATTGACATATTGAATTGTATGTGCCAAAATTTGACAGATAATACTCAATGGTCACCATACACAAACTATTTGGTCAGTCGGAATAGAATTAATGTCCTAGGAAGTTGTAACAAATCTTTCAAATTGCCTTATTAAAAAAACGGGTGATTAACCAAATCCACACCTACTCTCCAATCCTTAAAATCGAGCAAAGGGATTAATTGTAACACTCTGTATACTGCTATGTTTCAAAATGCCAATAATATAATTTAGCAATGAATTTTAAATAATAATAATAATTACAAACTTAGGTTCT
>JARFOC010056254.1:0-19045 GCA_031763485.1 Osmoderma eremita | reverse complement strand
CGATAACGATTGACAGCAGTTGACGCTAATAGACAGATAGATAGGTACTTTGCCGACGCCGACATATGTAAATAAGTAGCAATCGGAAGTGAAGATAGCGCTAATGACAGCAACTAAGAATAGTATGAGATAAAAGTTGCTATTATATCCCATACTGCATACGGAGGTTGAGACGATCTATAGTATAATAAACGAGTATGATGACAGAAGGCGTTGCAAACGAAGAAATCATTACGCTGTATAAACATTTAGAACAAAAATAATTTTATTTTATTGTTTTATACAGCGTCTCCCAAGTTGAGTGGCATATTAAAATATTTAGGGATTCAAATGCACAAAAATTCTGAAACACTGCTGTAGGCCGTAATGAACTTTCAGAGTAAATTATTTTCACTATTGCACCACATCTAGTTGACCGGAAGTCGTCATTAACTTTCTTATTTTAAATACAATTTTTTTGCAAATTCTGATTATAAACATTAATCTAAATACAAAATGATAACGTTTTGCTAGCCCACTCAACTTGGAAGAGCCTGTGTAACAATAAACATGTCCTGTAGATTACCAAATTTCCTTTTCAAAATACATATACTAGGAACACCTTCTTGCAGTTAATTGTCTTTTTATAACCCAGCCACCTGTTATACGAATGTCAGTTCATGGCGAACACTTAAACAAACCAAGTAAGAAAACACTACCCGACTTAACTAAAGCTATTAATTAAGATTTTTTTTAAGGCGACGCGCCGACAATGCCACCGAATTAGAGAGAATTTAAACACATAAAAGAAGTAAGTGATCGACTTGTAACCGATGTAAAAGGCGCAACGGAATTTGCATCGCATTAATAATTCATGGAAGTAATTCAGTTGCTGTTCAAGTAGCTGGCTCTCGGTACAAATTAAATAAAATTTTATTGTTGCTAGAGCAAGCACGTTCCGTATGTTAATTGCGACAGCAGTTGTGGTATTCTAAACGGGAGACACTTCTTTGCTTTGTCTACAATGAATATTTCAAGACGCCTTCCTTTAGGGAGCGTGTGATTGCGCTGATAAAATATATCACGGATTTGATAATGTCTTTGGAAGTAACAGGGTAAATAGACAATAAAAATAAGAATAAGAATGGTATATTTACGAAAGATCCAATAGCATGTAGGCTTCGTCAAATGTAAATAGTAAGTCACATAAAATAAAGCAAATTTTGCATAATCATGCAATATTCCGGATAATAAAATATGAATTGATTAAAGGTATAAAACGTCGTTGGAGTAAATAAAATCTGGCATTACCGACTTTATCTTTTATATAAAGGTATTTCATTAAAAGTTTTTATAACTCTGTCTTGTAACCGTTCTTGCAACCAAGTGCTGCTATGTTTCGGAATTCATAAAGGTTGGGCAGACCTAGCATTCACTAGTATTCACTGTCGAGTATATTCCAACATCTCTTACGAAGACTTTCTTTCATGCTGTTGACATATTGGCAAACTATACTACGATGTCTCCGGCGAATTCTATCATAGCTATAACTAGAAATTTGGAATCAAACTCCGGGAATCAACTTACCGTTTAAGTTAGCATAGATCCTGTGTGAAGGTTTATTATGAAAACATAGTAATGCAGTTTTTGATGTTTTCAATTCTAAGCCCTTGCATTCGCATCACGTTAATATATGCCCGTTAGTTTTTGTCGCTAGTTTGGATGCTTCTTCAAAACTTTGGATAGGACACTAGAGGTACCATCAACAAATTGATAGATATCCGGTTCGAAACAGCCGTAGGTAAGTCCTTAACACATATTATAAATAGCATAGGTCCCAGTATCGATCCTTGACTAATACCCCTGCGGATGGTATTTGCTGGTGTTTTAAACTCATGCTGCCCCTTACCAACAGCTGTTGTTACTCTCTATTGTCTTAGGTGCGATCTGACGAATGCTGTGCAATGTCCTTTATTCCCAAGTAATACATTTTTGCGACCATAATATCATAAAATAATAGGATACGATGGCTTGAAATATTGGAACTAAAAGAAAAAATACCCTTTCCGCCTCAAGAAGTGAAAAGCTTCTAGATACGTATTTTGACAACCCATTTGCTATCTTCAGTAGAACCTACGAAGGAAACAAGTGTTAGACGTAGTAACTCTTGTTTTGCAAAATAAGTTTTTTACCAGATCACCACCACTGAAATAACGCTGGTTAAATCGTGATCAATAGCGTCAAAGGCTCTCCAGGTGTCATAACAAATACCTATTGCGTTTTGACCTTTTTTTCTCAAAACTTTAGTACATGTTAATACGAATTGGGACGATGGTATTATACTACATTTTGGCTAATATTCCATAAGCCTCGAACTTATAAACCGTTTCAATAATTCTTGAGAACCATGGAAGCAGTGAAACTGGTCCATGGTTTTTAGCATCGATTTTTGCTCCCTCCTCATAATTTGGAACTATTACTGCAAGACTGATGCTCTTAACGAGTTTTTAATAATGTGTATTATGAGTTTGTATGTGGTTGTACAGGATTTACTTAAACACTGGTAGGGATAACGTCACATCCTGACGTGATTATATTCGAAAGCCTTCAAATAATTTCTTTTATTTAAGTGCGAAATAACAACATACGTTGGTGAAAGTTTATGGGACTGTAGTGATGCTTTCCATTCCAAATTCCATTTCCATTTTATTTTTGGATTTATTCTCATTTATTAGTGATGATGTTGCTTTTGATTTATTTGTCGAGTTTGCTGTTCGTCTAATGAGTTGTATTTATATACATTGTTCCAGTTTTCTGAACTCTGAAATGTTTGAAATTTGACTATATCGTTTAAATGCTGAGATAATACCTTTCCTTTGCGCATATGACTGTTTAAACATGTGTATGAAATTATGGTCCGAGATAATTCTTGTATAAAACAAATAATTGAGTCAAAAGTTTCGTATTTATTCCCTTAAATACAGGATAAATCTGATATAAAGTCCTGGCCGATTCTTTTATTTTAATAACTTTAACAATCAGAATTTTAAAAACATTTTGTGGGCTAATGTGTTGGCTTGAAGACCAAGGTGCCCCATAGTGGTGAGATGAAGTCAGCGATCGGTACTGAGTATTCCTCTGAAAGATCAGTTGGCCAGCTTCTTTTTCATCTCCTGTTGATACGTGATTCCAGTAGTGGGTCTGGTTGGGTTATTGTCATGGTTTACGTTGTATTCTTTGATGACCTCCTTAACATAAGACATGTTTGTAGGGCACCATGGATAATTTGATTCGAAACGTACCTCGGTGCATCAGTGATCATTCACAACACCTTTAACCATCTTCATTGAATGATGGCTATGTTTGGCTTTCTAGCAGATCACCAGATCTATATTTCATAAGTCGGGAATGGTTTGATAATAGGGTTGCATATATGTTTTCTAGCGACAACTTCTACCCGACACCGAAAGGTAATTATATATTTTTAGATCTATCTGTTTCCTTTTTTTTTTGACAATGCGTTCTCTCCAGCTCAGCTTGCTATCCGTGTATAGGCTTAGGCATTTAGAGCTTGTACGTGTGAAAATTTCTATATTGTTCAGGTCTAAAGTAGGCCACTGACCTTGTCTGAGGGTGAAATTGACTTGTACAGATTTTTCTTCGTCAATTTTAATCTTTTACATTTTTGTCCAAGATTCTATTCGGTTCCAGTGACTTTGTAAACCGTTTAAAGCTTCGATTCATAGCAGCTAAGATGTCTGTGTCGTCGACATATGCCACCCATGTCGCCCATACTGAGCCAGCACTCCCACAGAATAGAGGCTCTCATTTGGACGAGCACCAGACAGTCTGAATTTGTATTTCAGAACAACATAAATTATTTTAGAATCAAACGCATGTTTTAATTAAACTGATAGTTCTATGTTGTTAAAGCAACACTCCTTTTCTGCCAATTCAACAAAAATGCAACGTTTGAACCACCAAAATTAAATATAGGGGCATTCACGTGGTTAAATTGATATGAAATTTATAACAAGTGTTTCATTGTATTAACAAAATCGTTTAATTATTTTAATCAAAAAATTTTCTTCAATTTTATGTTATTAAACCAACAATTTCTTTTTGTTAACCTTAGGAAAATATATTGTCCAGTATAAGAAACACTGATGTTGGACGAACAATTCCATGTTGTAGTTATCACTATTATTTCTTTCCATTAACGAAACTGCTTTTTTGAGTTTAGCCAAACAAATGTCAACGCAACACCTGTGTTTGTTTAAATCAATATAATACATTCAGGTGCTCTAACGTGTACAATATTGTTACATGAACCAAAATTTGTCAACAAAAGGCGTTTGGTCAGTTTAGGCAACAAATTCGTTTCACTGTATTTAATCAAAAGTTTTGCTTAAATCAACCAAATAGTGGTTAATCCAGCACATCTTCTTCTCTCAATAATATGTTTACCAATAACACATAGGTGTTTGAAAAGAAAACAACTATTTGGCAAGAAAGGAAATAGAAATCCCAAAAAAAAAAAAACGAGAAAAAACTAATCTCTCCTTTTGTTCATATCTCCTTAACTTCGCTTTATATTTATTACTGATTTTTTTGAATCGTCAATGAATCACACAAGAATGCCAATAAAATTAATATACAAAATTGGGCTTTTATCTAATTTTTTCTTAAGCTTTTTTTTATAGAAAAGTATTTTTTGCTGGCAATTATAACATTGACATTTCTGCCAATCTAAGGAAATACACATAATTTAACATAACGGTTGTATGATTCATTTAAATGTCAGCTACATATGCGTCTTTGTCGTCATGTAATTCTTGTTTTCGGATTTCTATTCACTAATATATTTGCTTAATTAATCAAGCATTTATTTAATATTTTTTCGATGAAACTGACGATTTAGTTCATACACCGAGGGAAGTAGATGTATTGGATTATCTAAAATTTGCTAATTTAACCAAAACCGTTTTGTTGACAAATGTTGGTTCATATAACAATATTGCACTTGTTAAATCAAGTGAATGTATTACATTTATTTAAGTGAACACAAGTATTGTGTTGACATTTTCCTTTAGCTCACAGAATAGTTTTGTTAAGGTAAAGATTGAAGGTTAACTTTACAAGATGGAATTGTTGTGGTCCAACATCTGTGTTTATTCTATACTTTCGTAACGTTAACAAAAACAAATTGTTCGTTTAATAAGATAAAATTTTTGTCAGCACAATATTTTTTTGTGAATACAATGAAATACGGTGGCTAATTTAACTGCGCTATGGTTTCGTTCTGTATATAATTTTGTTTGCTCGAAGGCTGCGTTTTTGTTCAATTGGTAGAAAGAGAGAGTTGTTTTGACAATATTGAACTGTCAGTATAACTAATACATGTATTTGATTCTAAACCAATTTTTTGTTGCTCTGAAATACAAATACAGTAATTAGAAGCAATTTTGTTCCTGCAAGTAACACTACTCCACACAAAATTTATCTAAATCTAGGGAAGAGAAGCTTTATGTATGAGATCCACAAAATGGGTATAATTTCTTCACACAGGAAGATCATTTTCTTTGACCACTTTAATTTCTTTTTCTTTTCAATTAATAAACTTATGTACAATGTAGGTCCTGTGTATAAAAAAAAATAAAAATGTTAACTAATAAGCAACGTTAAATTATTATATATTATTATTATAATAGTAAATTAGTAAAAATACATTTTCAACGAATAAATATACTAAAATAAAATACTCATTTTGCACTGACAAGGTCTTTAATATAGGTCAATCTTTAATAAATTCTCAAACATTCTTGCATTACATGTTGCTTTCTAGTGAACTTCTGATAGGACTCGGTATTTGTCCTGAGCTATGCTGTCCCTTATTTCTCCTGCAACTATATAAAATTAATATGCTAAACGAAATTAACAGTAGATGTTGCATACAAATTTAAAGCTTTAAACCGGTTTAGTAACTTTATATACCTACAATGAAACTCAAAAAATATATGAGCAAATACATTTAACTCTACTTACGATGTGTGAGTATCGGAATGAAGAAGAAGCAAATTCTTTCTAAGCTAAAAGTAACAAATAACTATGAACATGACGACATTACATTCGGCGCGAAGCTGCTGTAGATGGGGATTCGGGAAAATAGGAAATAAAAAACAATTATCAATTCAACAAGAATGATCAAATATCTAAAGAATTAAAGGCTAAGGTAATATAGGCTGAGGTGAGGTAGTATTGTTCTATTACTTTTTTATGGCAAAAATCTTATACAAAATGCGTAGAAACACAACAATTGAAAGGTATTCTGCTAAACGAAGAGAATGTCAATTTTTGTAATGGTAATAAGAAACTTGAAAGCAGGTTAAAAAGAAATATAAATTAAACGTAATAAGGTCGACAAGGAAAAGTACATGAGTTTAAAGGATTTCTTTATGTATAAATGGAAAACTAATGCATGCCTATGCAGCAAACGGTATATTTAGTTTAAAAACAATTCTACACGCGATAGATTTTCGTAGAATTACCTAGTAGCTAAAAAAATATATGATCTTCCATATTTATTCTTGTTGACATCAGATCGATATTAAACTGTAAAGTTTTAATTTTATCTTATAAAAGCTTTCTTATTGCAATATAAAGAAATAATTACTTACCATTAAAAACAGGAATATCGGTATCTAATTGCCAATCTTGAAAATAAAAAATACCCATACCACCTTGATGAGTGAAGAACTCCAGATACATTTTCCGGCAACTAAGTTTCCATCCTCAGCAGAATCTACAAAGGAAGATAATGTTAGTCGTAGCACTCTGGGAGATATGCATCACACAGAACACCACTTGAATAACACTTTTTAAGCTTTAAGTGTAGAATACAGGCTTATTTAGCATAACAAATGTGACTAATTGTATGTTCAAATGACATTCAGGATTTTCGTGTTATCCGAAACTGTCAAAGTGTTCAACTTCTTTGTTGTGGGAGACGTCTGACTTAAGTAGCCAGAAACACTTCAGCCGCAAAGTGACTATCTAAAGTGCTTGTCTATATGAATAATTAAAGTTATGCTCATTTTGCAGCAGCGGATTTATTTGGCAAAATGTTATGGAATTTGGGATATTAGGTGCCAACCGGCCAACACAATAAACACATTGTTCGGATTACTCCTCCCGTACAATGTATCGAAGTCGAGGATATTAAAATTGCGGCATACATTTTTGTTTTAACGAAGTTATGCATGTCACAAATCCGTTTTCAAATCGGAGGGAAATTCTACGAACAGTTAGAGGATACTGCCATTGGAAACCCGCTGTCGCCGTTTATTGCCAATCTGTTTATGAGCGAGTTTGGAACCGAAATGAAAAAGGACGGAGAGTATTTTCCGATAATTTGACTAAGATACGTATATGATATATTTGCGATATTTGATACCACAAAATATACGGTGGAAAATGTCCTAACAAAATTAAACTGGCGATTTGATTCGATTAAATTCACAGCGGAAAAAGAAATGAACGATCGGCTACCTTTCTTAGATAATTTAGTAATTAAGAATAACAGTAAATTAGAAATAGACATATACAGAAAAGAAACCAACACAGATAGATTCATAATGGCAGATTCAAACCACTGTCAGCAACATAAGATGTCCGCGCTTAATTTCCTGGTAAATAGATTAATTAAATTCCCGTTAAGTCAAAGCAGATTCGAAAAATTAATAATTAAAATATATTAAAAACATTGCAAAACACAATGGTTACTTCTCTATAGAAGTTGTGTTGATCGCGTCCTTTATGTATAGCTTCATCGTCGTAATGTTGATATATTTTATATAATATTTACACCACCACTCATTGCAGAAGCATAAGGAACGAATAAAATCAAAACTATATCTATGTACTTCTACGTAGCTTCACAGGTGCTAATTACGCATTACCTACCAGGATTTAAGGGTTTCAAGGATTTCCTTTCAACAATTTCATTTTAATTCAGTCAACAACCAATTTTCTTTGACTGAAACATGTCATTTTGTTAATTTTTTGTTTAACAACTTCAGATTGTTAATTCAACAAAATAGTATTGTATTGTATTTTGTTGTTTGAATCCTCTATTTTTGTTATCCTATAACAAACCATTCGGGAAATTTAACAAAGCGATTCTTGTTAATTCAACACATCTTCTTCTCTTCGTGTAAAAAAGAAAATCAATATGTCATGATGCACCACCACCAAATGCAAATTTATTACATTACAAAATTAATTTAAATATATTCCTATACGTAGGTATTGTAGTGTAAAGTAGTGTATATTGATGTGTGTACTACCTAAATGGGAATGGCGAAAGGTATTCATTCCCATCTACATTCGTTCACAATACGCTTTCAAATCAAACGGTAACACTAGGTAATCTATTATTATCGCGCCTTAGCGTCAGAAAAAGGTAATATTAGATTTAATTTTTCCTTTACGCAAGCCATTAACCGGCGTGTCACATCTATCGCACGGCAGCAATTCAATGCGTCTCTAGATTTAATTTCAGATCTGTTCAAGACTTTTATTCGGTGCCGTTATTGGAATAATAATCCCCTAAGACGGGATTCTATCAGCTCGGTCTGCCGGGAACTTCAACGTTCAATGAAGACACATCGCCTCGCGCTTACGCGTCGTTCAGTCGCTGAACAACGACGAACCTTACAGTCGACAGTCGGCGCGGCGATTGTATTTGCTTTGTGGAAAAAAACGCCTTGTCATCGACTTGGGAGCGCCCAGAAACGCGCCACAAATATCATCATCAGCAGAGTCAAAATATTTCACGAAGTGACAGGTAGGATGTTACGGATCCAGGCCAGATAATGGAACCATGAGTTTAAACGGCACGCGCTTTGTTGTTGGATGGTTGTCGTTCCAACTGCGACGAATAGTGTACTTGGTAGATGATATAATTTCTAAATCAAAATTAAAGCAATGAGGCAAAATTAGTAAAATCATTTCTACATGCTTTCTCAATTTACTATTTTATTAAATTATGTAATTTGGAATAATAGTAATAATTTGAAATAAGTGTCAAATTTACAAAATCCATCAGTGTAACATTGCAAAATACTGTGAGATTGAGTGGATGACAAACGCTCTTTGTGTAATCTTACAATGATTGGTAATTTGTACACAATTTTATGTTAAAATACTATGCGGATTATAAGAATTATTTCTTAATTGATGTAATTATTACACGATTTGTATAACTTTTATACAAACCTTGAAAACTATACAGAATTCCATGTAAATACATGTGAAGCACAAGTCGTTTTTACACATGGGGGTTTATAACGTCAGAATTATGTATACAGCCGACGGCTGAGTTATCAGCGAAGAGTGAATAATTTGTGCTCAATTCGAACTATGGAGCACAACGGAAAGTTTGTGTCAGTATAGACAATTATAGTGGATAAAACATTACAATTTTATTTTATATTATATAAATCATATTCTTAGTAGACAAACCCCCTTTTTATTCTTATTGTTATCGGTTAATTTTGCGAGTGACCGTATAGGGAGCGAATCCATTAAAGGGAGTTCATTATTGTGTTCTATAAAGTCCCAGATCATTTTCGTAACGTAGCATAAATCACGGGTGATACATAGTCGAAATGGTGTATTACATTTAAACTAAGTTATACCACACTTTTTATTACGGGGAATGTGTAACGGAACATTCCGTACTGTTTATTAAGCTTATAAATATACAATTATCAAACTTTTCTTTTCACTTTATTCTGTTCAAAAAATTAAATAAATAACTTTTACTAAATAGCATGAAACTTATTTTTGAATTTTTGAAACAGTTTTCCCTTGGCATTAGAGGGCTCTGTGCTCACCATCTTACTACATTTATTAAGAAATTGCCACAACTTTTTATTGTTTTTGGCGTTCGTCTTACTGCCTTCATGTGTGCATCGAATTAAAGTAATTTAACAATGTCTGTTTCTTACTGCTTCTGAGTTGGGTAGGAATGGTGACGTAGCAATTAAAAGAAAGTTGTTTCTATTATAATATTTACAATGCTATTCTCATAGACACTCTCGCTTGACTTAAGCTGAGATTTGTTTTTTTTTGTTGACAAAATTCTATCTTAAGTACTTAAGCGTCCATCATGACTTTGAGATATAGTATTAAAAAAATGTCGAGTATGAGCTTGCAATGTAATCATTTATATACAGATGTACCGATTATAACATCCAAAAATGTTTTTCAAAAATTATGATCGTAGATCCTAATACATCTAGGTACATGTACGAGGTGTGTAAGTAATGAGACTAATATTTTTAAATACTGTTATTTGAATATCATTACAATTAAACGTTGTCTCCCTCAAAATAACAGCACTGGTAAGCCACACAGCGTTGAAGACGGTTCCTCCATTTCTCATAGCAGTGCTGGAACTCGGATATTGGAATCAACTTTAGCTGATCGGTTACAGCCGTTTGAAAGTTTTCGAGTATCCCAAAATGATGTCCCTTCAGATGGATTTTCAATCTTGGGAAGAGAAAAAAGTCACATGAACTCAACTCAGGTGAATAGGGAGGTTGAAGTGCCACAGAAATAATTTTACTGGCCAAAATACCGTTTATGGAAATTGCTGTGTGACAAGGGGCATTGTTATGATGCAGGATCCAATCGTTCTTGATGTTTGATCTCACACGCATGACCCTCATTCGAAGTCTTTCGAGAACCTCTGGGTAAAAATGTTGATTAACTGTCTGACCTTGAGGCGCTAACTCTTTGTGAACGATTCACTGGCTATCAAAGAAACAAATCAGCACGCGCTTGATCTTTGATTTGCTCCATTTTGCTATCTTGAGCTTTGGAGAGCCTGAAGTATGCCATTCCATGTTCTGGTGTTTTGTTTCCGGGTCATACTCGAACACCAAAATCAAATCACCAGTAATGACACGTTCCAATTTTTTTTTATTATTTTCAATCTATCCCAAAAAGTCAAGGCACCTTTCTCTCCTGATGTCCATTTGTTCCTGCGAAAGGCTTATTGAAACCATTTTCGAGCAGATCTTTCTCATTCCCAATTCGTTGGTCAAAACTTGAATTCAACTGTTCCCCGATCATTCTGACCGTCAACCGACGATCTGAACGCACAAGATCGCTGATTTTGTCGACATTGCCATCGGTTCTTGCAGTTAAAGGTCTTCCGCTGCGTGGCTCATCTATCGACTCTCTGGAGTTTTGACAAAATACTGTCTCCGTAGGCCTGCTGGAGTTTTGCAAAAGCTTCTGTTGCACTTTGCCCAAGTCTGAAGCAAAACCTGATATCAAACCGTTGCTCGAAATTGATGTCATTCATTTGTAGAACGCACTACGAAAGCAAGCTACACGGAAAAAACGACAACGGGCAACCAAATGACTTAATCGAGTTCAAACTTGCGCTGAACACGTATTACAATGTCTACTTGTCGCCCCTCCTTGTCCCGTGCTCCCGGTGTTGCCATATCAAACGCTACGTTGTCAGTGTCATTACTTAATTTACACACCTCGTATGCCAGTATTCGCATTAGTTGCAATCTATACACGTGACTATAAAAACAAACGGTGTCTGTATTGCAGATTTCTACACATTAACGCTAACGCTATCTCTTTATTGTACCTAGTCAGTGCACACATTTCATAACTATAGGAAAATGTTTTCTGTTTTTAGGAAACATATTTGTTTTGCACCTAATCACAAGATGTTTGCTCGTGGTTACTGTATATATTAAAAACACAAGCGAACTAAAATGGAGTACGTGAAATATGCTGAGAAGATTTATAAAACAGCTCCGTTTAAAAGTGTTGATTTCTTTATTCTGTCTAATCTAACTCTGCTCCATTTAAACTGTTTGTTTCTTAAATATGTGTATACCTGCCTGTTAGGGTTTGTGTTTAGTTTAAATTGTATTGTTTAACGCACGCTAAAGCGGATTGGCTGCCTAGAGTTGGACCAATCATGTACGTCGTAGTGCGTAACATTAGGTTACATTAGAATAAAATATGAAAATACAGTGTGTGTGTATCCATGTTACGTAGAAAATACAAAGCGTAATTTGATCTAAAATAAAATAGCACTGTCCACAACATTGCCATGCATACATCTAGGTATCACTTATGCATTTTACTTGTTAACTTCGTAGTGATAAAATAATGCAATATAATTTCGTATTGTTACTTACCTTCACTATGGATAATATCATTCCCCTTTCCTACTATCCAAATTTTCTGGTAAAATTCATATATTTCCAATAATTTACTTCCTATAAAATTAGTAACTACTTCTAACACCTGAAAATTTTGAATTCTTTATTAGCTACCAATATCATATTATTTATGCATACATGTAATAGACATATTGCAATTTATTTATTGTGTTTTACCTATTGTCAGTCATATGTATGAAATTCTTGTGCCATGGACAGTGTAAATAGAATATGATAATTCGAAATGTATTTACATACTATACAGCTACAAAAGGAAAATCATGTTAGACGTACCACTCTCGGAGATATGCACCAGACAGAACACCACTTGAATAAGACTGTGGTGTTGTTAACATTATTCTCCTATGTACATTCTGCTGAGGATGGCAACTTAGTCGCCGAAATACGTATCTGGAGTTGTCACCCATTAAGGTGGTAAGGGTATTTTTATTTTTACTATTTTATGCTACCGTATCCTATTATTTTACTCAATTTAATAGAGAAAACTGTTGATATGACTTCTAAGGAAAGTGTTTTTTCATGTAATCGGCCATTTGAATCAATCTATTTATAACATGGTAACACTATTGCCTATTCTATACGTGTAAATTATTTTAGTTTATTTAATTGAGACAGTAAAGGCTTCTCTCACCATACTTCTTGTCGAAACCAAAATATACAACATTACAAATAGAGGCTGCTATATCTTCGGAAATAGCTAACATGTTCTGCTGCTTTTCTATTTATAGTTTTCTGGATCAACACGCATACAAACCATAACCGTAAATAGCCATTGAAGCAATGAAATTAATTAATAAGAACTTTTTACTTACTTAATAGCAACACACTCGTTTGAACATATACAAATGAGTTTGCAACGTTAGGTGATCATAACAGTTTCTTTATTTTATATTTATATTTATAGACAGAGTATGTTTCAATGCGTTTGATAATTATTAACAGTGCTTAAGTTGATGTGAGTACATAGTTTCCCTTTAAAAAATGACATCATGTAGTCAGGCCATTCATATAAGCGATTTCAAGGTTTTTGCAGGCAATTTACATTATTAACAGCTACCGTATACGCTTTATATAGATATTTACTTATATCTCTATTTATAATGGTTCGTTATGTGTATACGATTTATATTTATACACGTTAGCAATAAAAATACTCTAAATACTATGTTTTTAGCTGAAGTGATGCATGCAGAAATAAACTGATTCGAAGAGGATTATATATTTTGCTTTTACCGGAGCAATGATATCAATTTTGTCAGTTCTATGAATTTTAATTGAGTATTTGCAAAAACATTTCTTTATCCCAAATATCTAAATATGCGCATTTAGTACCTAGATTTATCTTGTGAAAATAATGAACAATCGAAATTGTTGTAATGCCACCGTGTACATATTTCCTAGAAATAGAAAGAAATCGTTTTGAACTCTGGGCAATTTTTTCGATTTAAAATATAAGTACTATAGTTTGTTTCTAAACTAAGAGGAGCAAACCAGATAAATCACTAGATCATTCTGGCGGTAAATTTGAAATATTTCTAATGCCTGTAAATGTCACAGAACGCTTTGATATCTGTGCTAGAGGAAAAGGCAAATGAAAATGATCATTAACTCTAGTTTAATGTTCATGAACCAAGTTGTTGGTTGAACAATTTGATTAATTTTGATAAATATACAAGCATGATCCAGTCATACAATTTACAGTTAATAAATTATATTCTTTGAACAATTCTACATGATTCAGAAATGGAATAGCAAGTACTAAACTATAGGATAGCTGCAAATAAGACTATTTATTTTATTAGCACTATATTAACATGGCATAACATAATCCTTTACCTGATCTTCACATAGCTACAGCCACATAACACATAATAATGGCCAACTCACTGACTCCTTATTCTCTACTCCAAATCTGAAATGTCTGATAAACAATGACTGCCACTATCAACACCAACAGAAATAATAAATGGTTCAATCAGATCATCTACAATTCCATCTAGTGTGCTCATTCTTGTTTCATCTCGAATAACAAGCTCAACACAAGCCTTCCAATTAACATTTTGAACGTTTTGTATACTTGTAATAAAAGTTCTTTCACTTATCTCAATTTAAATGTATTGTTCGTTGATGCCACTTCATTTTTTATCTTTGCCCATATCAATTCAATTGAACTAAGCTCACAATGATGAGGTGGCAACCTTAAAACAATTTTATTATTATGTTTTGGCATTTCATCAATCATATACATTTTGTACTGTTCTTTATTAATTTTGATTAAAATCAGAAGTTCAGATCGAACCATATCGTCTCTGAATTCAATCTGCTTAGTTCGCAGCCATTAATAATGATAATATTTATTAGATACGGTATACAACATTACAAATATAATACAAATAATTACAAAAAATTGTATACAAATTAACGGCAAGAAACAAATACAAAGTGTTAAGACCATGCCTAAAAGGTAATGTAACGGAATCGAGGACTATTGCGACTGAATGTGTGCAGCACTCTCTCTATATGCCGTTTGAAGGATGAAATCGTTAGAAAGTTGCTGAAGCCAGGTAAATGATTGCTGAAAATTTTAACAGCTGAATAGCTAAAGCAGGATCTATGGAGAGGTATTATATAGTGATTAATGGAGCGTAGATTACAACTAGTACGCTCAGTTTTCTGTGCAAGTAAACCGTAGAGATAAGAGAGTATCGCAGACGAGGCAACCGAGAAAATCAAGCATGCAAATAATAAGTAAAAGCGATTCTCCAGCTTTAAAATACTATGGCAGTTATAGTGACGAGTTACATGATCGCGAGCATTGATGTTAAAAGAAAACCTCAAGCAAACATTTTGCAATATCTGGAGCATTTTTTTATAATGAAATGTTAGATAATTGTAATACACGCTACTACAATAACTAAGTTGGCTAAACACTAACGAGTTGACAAGCTGCCATTTTGTGAGAGATGATTATTCGTGTTTAAACTTACCTATATACATACCTACATACTTTAAGAACATGAACTTGTAAGGATAGATTACAGTCGATGATCACACCAAGGCTCTTAACTTTTTCTTTATGATTAATCGTTACCCCATCGATAACAACCACATTGGTTTTTTTTTTACTGAGAATTAAATCGCGCTTTCGTTTCAGGCCAATGTAAATGCTCTCAGTTTTCTTCGGGTTGATTTTCAAACCGTTGCGCCTAGACCATTCAGCACATTACCGCATATCTTTTTTCTTAGATGACCTTGGAATTTTGTCCAGTTTACGACTATGATATGATGCATTGTCCATGACTATAACAGCATTGTCAAGTAATTTTTATAACAAATTGTCAAACCATTTTTCGAAAACTGCCGCATTTATCTTCTCGAGATAATCTCCAATTTTCTTACCCTCGAAAAGCAATAATCCTACATCAACAAAGCCATGTTCAGATCCAACATGTAAAGCAACAAGCCTCTTCCCCTTTCCAGGCGGGTTTATTAATCCTGTAGACACCCCTTCAATGAATGCCTGCCGTCGGTTTTCTACACTATCGTCTATCCCGATTTTTGCTTTTGTATAACCTTCATTCACACATGGTTCATCCGCATAATAAGTTGGTCGACCTTCCCTTCTAAAGTCCTCCCTTCTAAATTGAGGTTAAATATTAACGGCTCCACTCGTACACTTTTGGTGTAAACCAGGGGTTACACGACCAATATAGGGCTCTGAGTGTTAGTATTCTTTTGGTTTTTATTTGTTGTTAAATCATTATTTTTACTATTATTGTGTATTTCGTCTGTGACGAATTAATTGTTACGTGTTAATTGTTAATTGTGACGTCTCCCGAATTAATTATTCCTTATTAACGCACGTCAAGTTAAGAATGATTCAGAAGTCCGTACGTGAATAAAATTATTGTTAAAGCTGGTTGGTGCGTTATTGTGTTTGAAAATAAGTAGATTTATCAATTTTGTGCGGCAGGTGTAATCCGAACAGTGTATTTATTGTATTCCGTCAGGTAAGCAAAAATAATAATTCCAATTGTAAATATAAATTTTATGCGTTAATCGAAGCCGTCAATGCTTGTTTTTTTGCGCAACTTGTGCGCTCACTTTCTGAACAGAATTATAGTTGAAAATAGAACAAGCGTTACTTAAAAATCTGCACGGCAGAATGCATACACTTTTTAGCACATTTTGTGTATGACATCGTGCGAAAAAACTTGTATAAAAGAATGAATAGAATTTTGGATGGCATTATGCATCCTGTCAGGTTTGACATATATGAGATTTGGCGCGGTAGTCTGCTTAGTTGGGTTCGCAGACCACCACACGGATAGGCACACAATTTTAACGTTAAGTGCCCCATATATATATATATATATATCCTTACTATATTATCTCTAAATTTAAATATTCATTTATTAAATTTTATCTGTCATATCATTATCATATCAAACATAGATCACATGTGCAGTTGTGTGACAGATTGACTACAAAAGTGACATTTGACATATTGCAATAGCCATATAAAAGAACGCATTTTTTTAATACCTCGTTTTGTTTCTTCGCTTGACGAAGGTAGATTTCCAGTGAGGTGTTGAGTAATTTTTCTCTGAAAAGGGAACGGTACATTATATAATTTAGAACAGAAGAAATAAGTTTGATAATACCACAGCATGCAGTTTACTTTGTTACTGTCAACCCCAATTTTCTCTAGGAGGTTTCATTGCGTGATTTCAGCACTATACGAAGATGATTGTCCCGAAGTTCGAAATCTGTTTGATGATTATGTTCTTCGATAAAATCGTCGTCCGATTCTTGATCGTCTAAACGTTCTTCCGGTAAATTTGAAGCTTGCTCCTCTTGTTCCAATTCTTCAAAAATTGCCAAAAGTCGTGCTTCTTCTTTTGAGTCCATTTTTTATATTCAACTTATTTAAAGCAACTTATATTCATAATTTTTTATAATACTTACTAAATAAACAGATAATTATTTCACTTTTTACAGTAACACGATTAGTCGCAGGTGAGAAAATTGCTCACTTTCGAGCACCCTCCCTAACAGAATGAGTGAACTCACCCTCGCGACCAACGCAGGGTTAAAACTAATGAAAGTATTTCGTCTAAATTTAAAGGACCTGAATTTAGGTCCCTTTTTACTATTTTTTATCCAAAAAATATCGTGTTTTAAGGAATTTACTGAAAAATACCATTCTCCATTTGAAAATGAAAAATGTTCATCTTGCTACGACCTTAGCACATTTCCCTCTAGCAACAATAATACTATGTAATTACTAATGAGTCCATTGATTTGCTTAGACTTTTGGTTGATACTTTTCGTACAACTATTCCCACATGACACCGGGAAATTTAAAGGAACAGATTATAAATTTACTTTACTCTTAATTTCATTAGTTTATAACCTATATCTGTTTAAATTCTTGACGGCTGCATAACTGAAGCAGGATTGAAATTTAGATGAGCTATGACGAGGTATTACATAGTTGTAAATAGTAATCAGTATAATTTCCACATACCATTAATTGTAACATCTTGATGTTTGCGGATGATGTTAAAATGTATGCTAATATTTCATCCATTGCTGACTGCTTTTAACTTCAGAAGAATCTTGATTTATTATTTAATTGGTGTGTGATCAATAGATAGACCCTTAACGTCGATAAATACAAAGCACTTACTTTTACTAGGAAGAGAAATCATATTCTCTTTGACTACAACATTGAACACGTTTGGCTCGTCACGATAGGTTTAGGGACCTGGGAGTGATTTTCGATGCGCAGCTTACTTTCGCTGATCACATTGCTGATACTGTTTCCGCCGCAAATAGATCTCTTGGTTTCATCCTTCGTAACACGAAGTGCTTCATCAATCTTTTTGCTCTGAAGCTGCTCTTTTTCTCGTTGGTCCGCTGCAAGCTAGAATATGCCGCAATTATTTGGCATCCTTTCTATGATATGTACAAGAAGTCTATTGAAGATGTACAAAGAAGATTTTTGAAGTGCCTGTGGTATAGAGAGAATCATGTCTATCATGTCTGTCTCACATTGTTCTTTTTTTTGTATTTATTATTTGTTATTTATTTGGTTAACTGTTGGGCAATAAATATTATTGTTATTAAATATTATTATTATTATGTGAGACCCTAGAAGGCAGACAGTCTTTGGGAAACAAAAAATGAACCCAAAAAACTATATAGACCAACCGGCCAAGCACGTGTAGAGACTGGTACAAGAGTTTAGGTATAGTACATGGGTACAAAAAGTGGGGGATAAATACAAAGAGCCAAGACGCTGAAGTCTGGAGATTTACATCAGACGGCTTCCATAAAGGAAAAATAAACCTATATAAATAAACATGTAAATGTTCATTTGTTTATATTCTTAAATCGCCGAAAGTTCTTTGCAATTGCAATTGCAATTTTTGACACAACGTTGCATTCGAATACGCGCGTGTTTTTATACATAGGTGACAGGTAAAACATGCTTTTTTTCGTTTTCAATTTAACCAGACTGAACCACAGCGACGCTTGGCTAATAATAGATTAGAATTAGACATATACAGAGGGAAAACTACTATAAACAATATAAATAGGTAGCTTTAATTCTTGGTTATTGCTTTTTTGTAATATACATTTTTTTCACTTATTGTTTTGTTTACGCGAGAAAAAAATTTTTACATTTTTCTGGGGCGAAAGCAAGTCGACATGGGAATTTCATTAAATCGAAATGAACCTTCCGGATATTACTGCAGGGAATATCCGGCGGCCGTTCT
>JARFOC010056243.1:0-19045 GCA_031763485.1 Osmoderma eremita | reverse complement strand
GACAAAAATAGCAATCGGTAATATGATCTGATGGTTCCCTGCAAATCATAGGAATAGCAAAAGGCATATGTCGTTTACCTTTTGCCCACGCTGTAAGATGACTGACGCACGTATCACAGCAAATATGGGGGGGGAGGAGAGCAGCTTTTGCCTTCATCACCTACTTTAGACTTAAAATACTACTCATCGCACTTTTTATGGAGAGGTGTGAAATACCGTTTTTGATATTTAAAAATAATTCGCCGCAAATGTAGCAAAAAGGGTTGTGGTGGTTTACACATTTCCTTGGCATTTTTAGAGGTGATCAAATGTTCGCAGTTTCAGTATAATAGCTTGAACGCACCACAACGCAACACTCTTTAAAACGTTAACAACGTCAGCGTATATGTAAGCTCTAGCCGACAACTGAAATAACAAGAGATGCTATCTAGGAATGGGAAATACAGGTTTAAACACGTTAAGACATGTTCAAGCATTAATCATTGCATGCTGCTTGATCAGTTCCGAGCGCTAGCCGACAACTGAAATAACGTCAAGACATACTACATATCTATGCATGCATATTTTAGGTGGATAAGCGAATATCCTGAAACATAAAAACTAAGGGTGATGGAGAAATTCTGAAAACATAATTGATTTCAGCATGCAAAAGTATATGGGAATCAGGCATTTTTATGCTTGGGACAAAAATCTTGTTAACCGGTGTAATCAGTTTTCTACCAACCTAAAACTAGAGTTGAGGTATATTTCGGCATGCCCAGGTTTCTTCTTATCCAGCACTTTAGATTATTTGGTAGTTATGCTGAAATATGTGTTCGGAATGTTACCGAACTATTGAATAATATTAAATCAACAAATTATCGGCTTATTTCTGCAGAAAATTTGATATCATTATATATACATTAACCTGACTAATAATTAACTTTTGCTATTTTATGACATTAAAACATAATCACAAAATTTCGTGAAATAGTAATACAAACACGGGAATCGTTACGTAATGATATTCTTCGCATTTTTTAAAAATTTTCTGTTAAGAATATGTAATGAAATACAAATACCAAGAAAAAAACCTGTATTTTTTACTTACTCCTTATTATTGTGATTTTTAGCTATTTTGTTGATATATTCTTTATATAAAGTGTAAATATAAGTGCTCTTTGTTTACTTTTCAATTGATACGTATATCTCCATACTTGTTGAATGCATTGGGATTTATATTGTCTATAAGTTGACAGAATGTTCCCGCTAAAACAAGCCTCTCAAGAAATCTGAACCACATTCCTTAAATAACACTACAACAAATGAAGGTTAATAATCCTCCGTGTTCATGGCTTTTAAATGTTTGTCTTCACAGAACATTCCACATGTGATAACTTGATATCAAAGAAAAAAATGAATAAGAAAATCGATTTCGGCTGTGACTATTATATGTATAAATTATTAGCTTTAATAAAATAAATTCGGGGCGCATTATTTCTAATCTGAAACAATGATGGCGATTATAACTATGAAAACCACACGACATTGTTTACTTTAATGTCATATAATGTAAATAAAATGCAGACATGCAATGCAAAAGCACAAGTCTCACTAATGGCTGAGTGCGATAAGTGCCTTATGAGGCGAGTCCTTTATGATATTTTTTCCTAATTTGCCTCCCGTAATACCCTTTTTCTGACATATGCAATAATTTCAAAGTTTGGAAATTTTCGTGGTAGTTATTTGTAATCAATTTACAATGCATTTCTTCAATTCATTTTCTATTAAAATTTTATACTGCTTAAATTTAATTCAAAATGAATGAGAATTTATTATGTAACCCACCTAAAATTAGAGAAATTACAACTGATGCAGCTATGATTTGTGATTATTTGATGTTTAATCCACTATGTTTTGCACTTTACTTTTTTTTACATTTAAAATTTCAATTGAAAAACTAAATTGCAGTACTTTTTATATTATAGCACACTCTAGTAAACTGTGAAGTTGATTTTTATTTTTTTACTGTGTAAATTCTTTTATTTGGCGAATAATATAATAATCTCTTTTGTCTAGAACAATTTCCTGCCAAAAACGACTTTCTTTTATTTCCTGATTACTGTTGTGCTGTTATTAGTACTTTTACCAATTTCAAATATTGTCATTTTGTTAGGTGGTAATTGTTTACTGAACACATATTTATGACAAAGTTTATTACTTGTTGCAAATCATCTTCAATAAATAAGTGATTCCACAGTATGTTTATTAACCATAGTCTACTTATGATAACAAATAAGCTCCGTTATTAGCAAATATCATAACCATCTTGCCAAAGTCTTGCTTACGTCTACTCATTACTTAAAGTATTGATTTGTCATCCATCATATTGATATGGGCAAAACCATTCACATATTTGGATATTTATCATTGTAAGTGGGTGATTTTAATTTTACTAACTATTACCTGCCTCCTCTGTTATGGTAAATAGACTATAAATACTTTTGCTTAAATTGCATCTAAATTAATTATGTTTTTTAAATCCTGGCTATGTTCAATATTTTCTGATATATTTTTATTTGAAGCTGTACAGATTCTCCGAAAGCAGGTTCGTGTACTTGGCGAAGGTAAATTTTGAAAAGGCACAGAAAATTTTAAAAAGTGAATGCAAAAAATTTCTTTCTGGTATTTTTCCAAGTATACCTACTGAGTTTTTGAGTAACATTACGTACCATTCCATGAATATTTGAACGAAAATGTTCAATGAAAACATTGGAACAACGGAAATGCACGTACTCCGTATTAATCAATTTGTTGTGAGGTGAGGAGTGATCCGATATATTGTATTTAATATCTATATACGTAAAATAATATGCTAGAAACTGTTAGACCTTTGTTGGATTCGAAGTGCATCACATGCTAGAAGTTTGTTACAAATACAATTAATTAGCTTTCCTTTTGTTTTGTGTTAATTCGTTCTTTTGAAAATTTGTTCTAGGAAACTATTGCCTCAAATAAGTTAATTGCAATCTAATACTGAAATCTTAATAAAATACTCTTTCGAGAAGCTTCATGGACTGATTCTGACAGATTGACAAGCTGTTTAAAGTATTAACTTTACACTGCAACAACCTGCAGTTGATGCATATTAGTAAGTTAACTGAAGATGAAGTCTGGGCTTCGCAACTGAAATTAATTTTGCATAATGTATTCTGTATTTTACTACTTATCTAGAAATAATAGATAGGTTATATCAATGATAATTTATAGCTTTATATTGAGGTTGCCACCTAAAGTAAATAAAAAAATAAAATGATGATTTACCATTTATTTGTGTATTATTACAAATACAATTAGAATCAATATTGATATGATTTAGAATGGTTTAATTAGTTTGTGTTCCTTGGTTTTAACTACAAAAAATTACCCACTGATACTAATAACGTCGGTAACAATACAGAGAATAACGACAACAAATTGGTGGATGCGCTGGTAAAATGTTATATAAGTTCTTTCATGTTATATACGTGATTCAGACGGTTACTTCTTCAATTCCATTTATCAATTTTCATTCAATCATATCTTCAACAAAAACGAATATTATTGAACTGCTCCCTCTGATGTAGGATTACCTACAGTAATAAACGCATTCTGTAAAGTAATATGAGACCATGGCTTGGAATAGTAGAACCAAAGCAAAACACCTTTATCACTCCAATGAGTAAATAACTCTAAATAGGCAATGTAAGTGTTGTGCAACTTGTGATCTGATGCAGTATTTTGATTTAGTTATAATTCTACTGGTTTAACCATTTATCGCTTTGTTTCAATGAAATCCGTGTTAAATGTGTTCTCTGGATGCTTGTACATTGGGGATCGGATCAACGTACACTAATGATTTAATATATTCCCAGGGAAAATAATCCAAAAGATTGCAATCGGGCGGACAAACACGTCAAGCCAAGTGTGATCTTCACGAGATCACAACTGCAATAACCACTGGTGGTCTAGCAAAGAACATATCTACCAGAGATACCAAGTTTAACATTTTTTTCCGTTGTAGTTTCTACTGATTGTGAGTATGGACACTTAGATGCCGAAATACCTGCCTATAGTAATTTACTCATAAAGGGTAAGGGTATTTTTTGATTTAGTTCAAACATTACGGAAAACTGTTGTTGATGGCTTAATTGCATTGATGAATGTTGCCGAAATCAATTATGAAACCTCGGCTGAATTTTGCTTCATCTGTTAATAGCACTATTGCATGAAAGTTAGAGCCAATGCATTGTTGTGCAAACCAGTGACAACATTGCAATCGAGGATGATAATTATTTTCATTTAGAGCTTGTCCTTCTTGTACATCGTAAATGTCTTACGTTGTTGTCCATGAATAATTCTCCAAACAGTTGTATGTGAGATATTTACTTCTGCTGCTATTTTTCTTGTACTAGTCAGCATCGACCATATCGACCTTCAAATGAATTGTTACTTGCTGAAATGTTCCTCACTCGCAACTTAGATGATAAGCAACCATAGTCTCTTCTCCTACAACGAATTTCTGCAAATGTATCCTTTGCGGGACATTAGCCATTAGGAAATGTTGCGCTGTAGAGTCGTTGAGCTTCACGTGAGCTTTCGTTTGCTCTACATACATCCATAAAATAGATATCCGCTAATACTGCATGAGTGTACATATTCAGCCGTGCGTAATTATAAATGTTCTAGAAAAGCTCACTGTTAAACAAATTCTTAGTTTTTACAAATATCTGACGTACACTTATAGCTGTCAACATTGCTCTAGTTAGACTTGCCAACAGCTTTTCGGAGCACCCTGAACCGAGCGGTAAATTCGGGAGACGGCGGTTTTGAGAAACTATCACAATAGTAAATCCACATATATTAAAGTTCCAATGAACAGAAATTTACGTTGGGCAACGTAAATTTATAAATTTATATATTTCACAAACTTATAAATTCAGACGATGCTCCAACACCAAACTCTTCATTGTTTGATCTGTTAATAAAACATTTTTACCTGCCCATAGAGGTTCTAATGATTAGGGGATTAACGCTAATGACCTAGAATATACAATAATTTTGAGTTAAAGGTTTAGTAAAAACAACCTTTACCACCTTAATGAGAAAGAACTCCAGATACGTATTTCGGCAACTAAGTTGCCATCTTCAGCAGAATCTCTGAAGGAAAATAACGTATCTGGCGTTATTCACTCATCAAGGTGGTAAGGGTATTTTTATTTTTGCTATTTTTAAGCCACCGTATCCTATTCTTTATGCGATAATGGTGTTTCAATCTAAATGTAAAGTGATTAACGAAAATGACATCATCCAGAGAGCCTGGGTAAGCTTAGTACATATAAATACTTCTACTTTTAGTTTCATCATAGTTTGGCGTTATTGCTGACGATGGAAACTTCGTTGTCGAAATACGTATACAGTTTTTATATATTTATGTGTGGAGTGCTTTTTTAAGGTTAGTTCCAAAGAGGAGTCTCAAGTACCTCATTTTAAAAAAGGCGATAACAGACATCTATGCCCTTTCATTTTTTAGATTATATTTTGGTTGTTAGTAAAACTAAATTAAAATTGACTAATGCACAGAACGTACACGCATTGAATACAGTGCAAGAAATATAATATATATAATAATATAATTCTACAATATATTTCAGGTTGTCCAATGTGTCACTAAGATTTTGTCAATTTTGAATTAGGTCACTTACAACTATTTTTAACCGCCTATCTAATTCACAGTATTTTTTTGCTCTTTTAAGGGTACTTATGCACACACAATCTTGCAGAAAAAATAATATTACAATAGTGCATTTCTTCCTGAAGGACTTTAATTAATACAAATATATTGCGATGTGCTTTTCCGATCCGCCTGTTGAGTCGGCTATGCCATCCTTCTACAGAATTTGTAGTCCGATGACGTTCTCCATCGCAAGTCCATATTTGGCGAGAATTATCAATCCATTAATAAACAAAATAATTGTTAAATTTAGCAATGGCTTCATCGGTAGGAGAATTTTCCATTATACAGAGCCAACCATCTATAACTTTATCTGTACCTTAATTCCTAGTCATGTTTAATCTAAAGATAATTCTTAATCCCTTGACGAGTTCAATAATTATCTCTTAATAGAGCCTTGATGCTTTTATCGGTTTCTGCGAATTTTACGCACAAAAAAGTATTTAAGAAAAAGAAATACAATTTGGACGTGCGAAACGGGAATATTTCAAAATATTTTCGAAGCCCGAAAGGAGAACGTACAAAACGGGAAAAATTTAGGAAAAATTGAAAATCATTTATATTAGATACTATAAGCAAATTATAAATACACATAGAAAATCCATCCTCAGTACACGTTTTTGCAAATTTGTAACTGAAACTGTACAATTCCTGGCAGACAACACTGGTCAAGAAAAATTCAGATTTATTTTGTCCCACTAGGTAAAGTGGGTGAACTTGGTAGTACTATTTACACTTGTTTCATATGTGTTTTCAGAATTTTTCTATCAGGCAGGGTTTGAGAGTGACAAACCAATGAAATTTTGTGAAAGTATATATTATAATATGTGTATATTATAATATGAAAAAATTACGTACAAAGTGATATATTTACTGATTTATGACTTTGCTGATATATGACTTTCGGCTGTACTTTGCATCAGAAACATCTCTCTTCAGCGTCCAGCAATAGTCTGCCAATATAACAGTGATCCGTTTGCCTTGGTATCATCAACACTTTCATCGTCGCTTAGTGTCATGTTTTGTGGAGGTTTAGGCACAGGTAATTCCGCACTGTGAGGTACAGGTCTCAATGCAGATGGAAAATCAGGGTATTTTACAATATGTTTGGATTTAGAAGTCATACCACTTATATTTGTTAGTCAAAAATAGCCATCGGTAATATGATCTGATGGTTCCCTCCAAATCATAGGAATAGCAAAAGGCATATGTCGTTTACCTTTTGCCCACGCTGTAAGAAGTCTGACACACGTAACACAGCAAATCTGGGGAGCCCAGCTTTTGTCTTCATCACATACTTTACGCTTGAAATCCTGCTCATAGCACTTTTTAAGGAGGGTTGTGAATTACGGTTTTGAAATTTACATAAATGTCAATTCGCCACAAATGTAGCAAAAAGAGTTCGGGTGGTTTACACATTTCCTTGATCAAATGTTCGCGGTTTCACTACAACAGCTTGAACGCACCACAACGCAGCACTCTTTAAAACGTTAACAACGGCAGCGTATATGTTCATTCGCCGAGCCTTAGCAGACAACTGAAATAACAAGAGATGCTATCTAGGCATGAGTAAGGTTAAGGTTTTAACACGTCAGAACATGTTCAAACTATTGCAATTGCATGCTGCTTGATCAGTTCCGAACTCCAGCCGACAACTGAAATAACGTCAGGACATGTTCTCTTATACTACATATCTATGCATGCATATTTTAGGTGAATAAGCGAAACATAGAAACTAAGGGTGATGGAGAAATTCTGAAAATATAATTGATTTTAGCATGCAAAAGTATGTGGGAATCGGGAATTTTTGTGCCTGTTAACCAGTGTAATTTTAAAATCGGCGTCTGCACCTGTAATGAGAAGCAATTTCTTTTGTTCTTTCTGCCGTATTTCTATGCGTGGTGTCGTATTTTTTGGGACATATTTATCACCCTCAAACGATTGCAATTTTACTTATTCTCCCAGATTTTATTTCACAACGTGTAATACCGTATTAGTTATTATGTAAAGAAATATTCCTCTCTTCCTCATGCGTATCTTATCGGCATAAAATACAATAGAAACTTTAGATGTGCAAATGATTCGTTATTTGTCGAAGCGGCCAATAGTCGTACGTCTTATTTTTTGCGCCTCCAATTTTCGCGCGTCCAAGTATCAGCGGCCAATTTTCTGGCATCCAAATCACCGCATCCTTTCGACGGGACACCGCTAATAATCTCCTACGAACTAGCAGTAACTCATGTTTATATGTCAGTACCAATTAATTCTAAGATATATTTAATAGATATCTCACCAGACATTTATAATGGCAACGGTAGCTTAAACAGTTGTAACAGTTGCGTGACGCCATAATTAAAATTTAAAAAAAAAACGCAGTTCGTTAGCGTAAGACAGGGAGTTTAAAACGGTGATCGATTTTTTATGTAAGTGAAACTTAACTGATTTACAGTAGATTATAGTGATTACAATCCCACGCTGCACGCTAGGTAGATTCACTCATACGCAGTAGCTACCACGCCCAGACTTTGAATCATGTTGAACATAGGTACGGAAAGCGATAACAGCGTTATGTGTTAATTAGTAATTACAGCGCCGGTAAGCAAAAATTTGACGTTCATTTTACTTGATGCGAACGCCTTTGAAACTGCTCATAATGACGCGAGAAGCGGCAGTTCAATGATGCTTTAATAGCGGCAGAGATATGATTACTAAGATTAAACCGTTTTCAAGACCACTGGTTAAGTAATTCTGTGTACGTATTGAACTAGGAAGATATATATTATTTGGTTATATGATTATTTGATTGAGCAGTGAGTAGTAGAAAATGAAATTATTACTAACCCGAGTTATTTGATATGGAAATTAAGTAGGTACTTAATTAGTAAGCATTAAGAAGTGACGATCCATACATAATGCATTAAGAAATAAAAAAAACAAAGATTAAAGGTAGTTGTATCCCGGTTTATGTATTTTGCCGACTATTTTTATATATCTTAATCCTTTCTATTAAATTTCCAACTATTTGAATATCATGTTACCAGTATTCTTCAAAATATCATTCATTTTTATGTGATTTTATTGTTTATACTATTCATAATTCTCTGCGTCAATAACGCAGGTTATACTTTTTACTTATGTAATATTTTGTGTATTCCTGGATCCATTCATATATTCAAGCAATATCAAATGCTTTTAAATTTATAAGGTGTGACGATATCGAATATGGAATCCAAACCTGTTTTCTCTAGAAAGTTAATCGAGCTCGACATTAGGGTCGTTGCAGCTATTTGCTCTATGTTTGTTCAAAAAAAGCAACTTTATGTATTCACAAATCCAAAAAAATATGCATCGGATGCTAATTTGAATACCATTATTGCTTCAGATCTTTAGAAGAGCGCAAGTGAGTTTTATAATCATCCTCCACTAATGATCGGAATTTAATTCTTTTTTGTATAGACTGATGAGCACATATTGTGTCATGCTCCATTGGACCAGAAATAACATTCAGCAGTGGGAAATTATCTCTCTCCTCGTCATCACCAAATTTTTACAATGTATTTGAAGCAAGTTGCTTATACAGGACTATTAAATCTGTGGTTTTGTGTACTTCCTTACGATGTTTCTAAAATTGTCGTGCTGCTGAATAATGCAGAGCAAATGACTAACGCTTCCTACATTTGTTCTTCCTTTATAAATTCGGTATAAAATTTTAGAATGCAGTAGTTTGAAATAGTAGTACTAAAACAAAAATACCATTACCACCTTAATGAGTGAAAGACGTATTTCGGGAGCAAGTTACTATCCTCACTAGTACCTACAAAGGAGAAGGTGCGACACGTAGTACTTTGGAAGATATCCTCTTTACCAGATCACCAGTGGAATAACACTGTTACCAGTGTTGCCACTATTACTAGTATTATCAGTGTTACCACCGTTACCAGTGTTACCAATATTACAAATGTTACCACTATTATCAGTGGATGATCTGGTGTTAGATCTAATACTTCTACTACGACTGAAGGTAGCAACTTAGTTGCCGAAATACGTATCTAGAGTTTTCCACTCATTAAAGCGGTAAGGATATTGTTTGTTTTAGTTCTTCCATGATTTCCTTGACTTATTCATACCGGTCCCAATATTGCCCTTATTACTCCTTATTTCTTTCCTCCCCTTCCAGAGCTTTTTGTCTAGAGTCATTGTTCCCGAAAGGTATGTCATAGTGGGTCTTAATGTTTCATACACGTTTCTTCACTTTCTTTGATATATGTTTACTTTCATTATATTATTCACATAGTAGGCTCAACTTGATGTTTGAATTCTCTCTCGTATCTCTTCCTCACTCACCCCTTGTCACTTCAAGATACTTTTCCACTAGTTCCAATGTGATTCGTGCATTATTCACCCCCTTAACTCTTATTCACCTAGTTTCATGATTTAGTTTTTGTTGATTTATTTTGAGCCCCATTTTCCTACCCTCCGTTTCCATTAGTTCCATTGTTTCTCTATTTCTAGCAATGACCACTATGTCATCCGTGTACTCTATTATCTGTTTCTTGTAGTTATTATCTATTTCGTATAGTTCCGGTTTTGTTTATTTTTCTCACCACATATTCAAGAGCTAATTAAGAGCTTGTTTAATATGTACTTATTTTTATAAATATCACTACGCCATGCTAATTTTATTTCTTGTTTCTGTAAAAACACCGTCCGCAACACTAAAACAAGTTCTCTTTAATTTTTACTTAGAATTTTCCAATACGACCCAAGATGAAGCACTTTGCACTCTTATTATTGTATTTATGACCGCACGTATATAAAAAAAATTATATCAAGCGAAAAACAGTTTCGATTTGCCTTAACTAAGATAAGGAACTTTTTACTTTTACTTTTACTTTACTTTATTTAAAATTAAATTTGAGAATAAATATTCCGGCATAATTCAAACAGGAATGTGTTTAATAATAAACCAAATGTGTTTTTTTTTTAATTTTTAAATTTAATTGAAATAATTACAGTAAGTAATGAATTTACCTAATATGAAATATTTTTTCTGATTACTTGTGTGGGAAGAGTGATACTGAAAGTAACAAAAACCAGCCTGTATAGGTTCGTTATTAATTTAGTATCATATGAAACATTGTACAAAAACCTTTCGAAAAGCTATTTGATTTGTTTTATATCTTTTGTTATTCACCTTCTCCAACTACGTACGTGGATATTTCTTCTTAAGTTTGCGTTTTGACCGTAAAAATAGAGGACTTTCGAAATACAATAACATGAAAGCTGACAGCGGTAACGAATACATGAAATATTTATTTCTGTACGTGAGCTTGATTTCGTTTTGTCGAACTAAATAACAATTGGAGAACATATAACAGCCGCAAGGTATAATGTATCATGTGCCCACAAGTATAATAACCGAACAAGCAAAGGTGAAGGTGCGCCGGCGTGTAGGCTGCAACTTGAAGCGTTGGGACGGGGTCAGCTGCAGTGCGGGTGGAATCAACGCGAACTTGTAAAATGATATTCAAAAATATTATTAAAAATATTAAAACTTTGTCTTATATTCGCAACTAACTAGTAATGTATGTATTTAATTGAATTCAATTCGATCCCAAGAGCATAATTTCAATAAGTAAAATGCAAATTGTTATAATTTTTAAATGAAAACTTTTCAAACTTTGAGTAGAAAATTTCATATTACCTTACAGCTATTGAAAATGAAATCTGAATGCATTAATACATGCTTGGATAATGACATTATCCAAAAAAATGGGTGCCTGTACCATAAAAAAAAGTTTTATAATAACAATAATAATAATAATACAATTTATTCCAATAGCAGTATACATAACAACAAAAATATGCTGCATAAGCGTGAAATAAGTCATAATACAAATAAAATACAGGACCATTTTTGGAAAATTGCTTTCCTGTGAGGAGGTGGCATGAGATAATTAGTAGTGCGGGTCATATAATGATGAGTGTAATTATAAAGCGAAAATTATTCTTTGTGCATAAAAACATAACATAATGTTTCATAAATATATAAATCATAAAAAGTAAATAATGGATTTTCTTTAAAAGTATTTCTACATGAATCCATGTAATTCATGTTAAAGATTGCTCTAATTATTCGTTTGTGTATTAATAAAATTCCATTTGAATTAGGACACATGCCCCAATGCATAATATCATAGCGCATACACGCCACAAAGTTTGAAAAATAAAAGGTTAGGTGTGTTTCCTTATTACAAGTACCTCTAAGCTGTTTTAAAATATAGCATATTTTAGATAGTATGTTGCATAGGGATTCTATGTGGAAAGACCAATTTAAAGTATCACTTAGCCTAAAAATTTGGTTGAAGCATCAATACTGCAAACATTTTGATAAAGTTGAAATTCGTCAACTGATATTTTATTGTTAAAATGAAGAAATATTGTTTTTTCTTTATTTATAATTATGCATCAACGGTATTTTGAATACTTTCAGTTTTTCTTAGCACATCAGATACATCTTTTGAGCTTATAAGAATGCTGATATCATCCGCGTACAATATTGGTTGTGCTTGAAGTAAACTTGCTGGCAGGTCATTAATGTATAACAAAAAGAAAGTAGGGCCCAAAACAGAACCTTGCGCTACTCCAATGTTGACATCTAAAAAAATTGATCGTTGGTCATCAATACGTACACTTTGTTTTGTGTCGTTTAGGTCAGACCGAAACCAATTTAATGTAATACCTTTAACACCATACCTCTTAAGAAGAATCCTATGATTAACCAAATCAAAAGCCTTAGATAAATCAATGAATACACCAAGGCAGTATTCACTGTTGTCTTATAAATATTTTAAGTAATTAAAAATTGCTGTATCTGTCGATTTATTTGGGCAGAAACCATGTTGATTAATTGAAAGGTAATCCAATGTATTTAAGTATTTAATCAGTTTTTTATAATAGATTGTTACACTTTAACAAATACAGGTAATAGGCTAATAGGAGGGTAGTTGCAAAAGTTGTTCCTGTCACCCTTCTTAAAAAGAGGTTTAACAGTTGACAACTTTAGTTTTGCGGGAAATATGCCTGTTTCAAATGAAAAATTTATAAGATAGGTTAATGTCTTGACGATAAAAGAAAGAGAATATTTTATGATAAATGATGAAACGTGATCATAACCAGTGCAGAAAGTAGAGTTCATATTTCTAACAACAGTGCCAACATCCTCCATGCCATCAATTACAGCATCAATAAAAAAGGAATTCGTATGTGATGCAACTTTTAAGTATTTGTTGACTAAAGAACAATTGATTTGTTTATCGTCAAATAATTTGTTATCAGATACCATATTGCTTGGCAAATTTGTGAAAAAATTATTGAAATAAATGCACTATGGTATAGTGGAACATTAGGAGTATTGGTATTCTTTCTAATTATGGACCATATAGCTCTGGATTTGTTTGAAGATGGTTTAATAAGCAATTCATTGTTCTGAAGCCTATTTTTATGCAGGAAATCTTTATAGACTTTATATAATTCTAATTGCATATTATGTAGGTATATGCAAAAATGGAATTTCTCTGTTTTAAGGCCTTCAGTCACACTGCGCCTTATTTTAATATTGTTCGATATTTTGCTCATTAGTAGGTAAATGATTTTATTAATTTACATTACATATCTCTGTACTTGTTAAATAGATATTTTCTATGGTGTCTTACATTATATGATACTCGGTCAAAGGAGCCAAACAATATTCAATTTATATTCCCATTAGAAATAAAATTAACAAAACTGTTGGGGAGTACCCATAGAACATAAATTGTTAATTCATCCAAATTCATATTTCATATTATTACTTAGCATCATCGGCTTAAAGTGATAATTCCAACAAAAGAAGAATCTGCATATAGAACAGAAATGGTTTAATACACATATTAAATATAAAATTAATCTAAAACTTAATAAAACCATAGAATCTTTAATATTTTACTCCCCATATGCAATAGGAATATTACTTGTTAATAAAAGCACTTCATCTTCTCTTTTGGCGAGCACGGTATATGTACGTGTAGCTCCAGGCTTTATTTCCTAGAAGTATTTTGATGTTATATTCGCTATTATATTTTACAATACCACCTACTCGACTCCTACACAAGTATTCGGTTTCAACTGTTTTCGGCACGGATTCGTTGGCAAATACAAAAACACGCCTATATTCAGGATCAAGACGTATGTATGTAAGTACGTAAAAAACCATTCAAATTTCGTTCGCACTTAAAAACTCGAGCAACTGTAGATATTGTCGAAGGAGTTCGTGAAAACATTTCTCTGTGCTCGGAGACTTATCGGATCCTGCCTGTAACCTCCGTGTGTATACGACGCTGTCGGAGGTTTATTTACAGATGGCAAACGCATCAACATTTGCAAAACATTGCATTATTATCCGAGCCGAGAATGAGAAGAAATAGTGTAGGTTTTGTGATCGGGTCGGCGGACATTTGAAAGTCAATTACCGTGTGTCGCCCGCGGCCAACGGAAAGGGCGAGTAGGTTACTTGGTGCCCGAGGATGTCGCCTATGCGGCGCCAGACCAGTCTGTCGCAGTATAGCCCTGGAGCAATGCTCGAAGGTTTGCACGTGTTCAAAACCGATACCATCATACTTAATTCCCAACTGAACAGGATGAATTATAATATGAAATGACAACACTCTCTTATACGTATACCTATATTTTTTCTCTGTGCATTCAGTGTGTGGGTCGCACACCAACTTCAAATCGAAAAATATTTTGTTTTGAAACGGCATGTATATTCGTATAACGAACAAGTATAGGAAATGGTATCACCCACTATATAAACTAAAAAATATGAAAACGTAATTAATGAAATCACAAATAAAATCTGGTTTTGAATATGTGACAGCGAACAACTTTCTAGCCGTTTCTGTATGAACCAATGTCCAATAATGAGAAATTATATAGAATAATATGGGGCAGTGGCTTGGAATAGAACTAAATCAAAATACCCTTAGTACTGCCAGTGAGTATTATTGCACTGGTGGCCTGGTGAAGAATATATATACGAGGGATGTCCGGTTACAGCCAGACTACTTTATTCATAGAACTCAGACATACACTGAGTAAAAACGTGACCTGTTAGCTACTTTGCAACATAATCGCCGCCAATGTTACGGCACTTACCCCAGCGAAGCACAAGCTTCTGTAAATCCTCTTCGTAAAAGGTGCGATCCAAATTTGTAAAATACTGCCGTACTTCCTCTTGAATTTCGTCGTCGTTTTCAAACCTTTTATCCGACAAATGGGCTTTCAACGGCCCAAACAAATGAAAATCAGAAGGAGCCAAACCTGGATTCTCATCCGTTTTCGTTGTTAATGGTTTTTTTTTGCACACCTTCGGAAACATCGTTCAGAGCTGTGTGTCCACTTATAAATTGTTTACACCAAACACTAACTTGTTTTCGACTCATTACGCCTTCTCCGTAAGTCTTCAGTATTTTTTTTATGAATTTCGGTAGGTGTTTTCTTATTTGCATGCAAAAAACGAACGCTCGTACTTCAAAGTTGGAGTATGTTTCGATCGGAACTGACATTGTGCGGCTGTCACTGCACATGGTGTACTGAACCTAAGGCAATAACAATAGCCACCCATGCAGTACATATGCACATCTAAAATGCGGGCAAGTTTCATCCTGATCGGAGCGCCGTAGGTGGTGTATCGCGCAAACGTATCTTGGTAACCGGACATCCCTCGTACTATTCAGGTATACTATCTTTAACACTTATTTTCTTTGTAGTTTCTTTTGGGGATATAAAAGAACAGCATGGCTTGGAATCGTAAAAAATTAAAACAAAAATACCCTTATCACCTTGATGAGTGAAGAAACAGCAATTTAACAAGAGCGACACTCCACAACGAACATCTGTCAAAATAATAATCATCATTTTTTTGCAAATTTATGAAGCAAATTTATTAGGTAACCAAACAACTTTGAAATGGTAAAGGTATTTTGATTTAATTCTACAGAAATTGTTTATAAGAAAAACTTTACGTAATAATTTTTCAGTGATTTATTTACAAGATATACGAGGTGTGTAAATTAAGTAATGAGACTGACAACGTAGCGTTTGATATGGCAACACGGGAACCACGGGACATAGATGGGCGACAAGTGGACATTGTAATGCGCGTTCAGTGCAAGTTAGAACTGGATCAAGGCATTTGGCTGTCAGTTGCCGTTTTTTCCGTGAACCCGGTTTTCGTAGTCCGTTCTACAAATGAAAGACATTAATTTCGAGAATCGGTGTGCTATGAGGTTTTGCTTCAGACTTGGGCAAACTGCAACAGAAACTTTTACAAAACTTCAGCAGGCCTACGGAGATAGTGTTTTGCAAAAGCCCAGGTTTTTCGGTGGTTTAAGGCATTTTCAAAAGGAAGAGAGTCGATGGGAGATGAGCCACGCAGCGGAAGGCCTTCAACTGCAAGAACCGATGGTAATGTCGACAAAATCCGAGATTTTGTGCGTTCAGATCATCAGTTGACGGTCAGAATGGTCGGGGGGAACAGTTGAATTTGTCTCACACCACCGTTCATCAAGTTTTTACCAATGAATTGGAAATGAGGCAGGTCTGATCGAAATTAGTTCCAAAAAACCTTTCGCATGAACAAAAGGAGAAAGGTGCGTTGACTTTTTGGAATCGATTGAAAATAATGAATTTTTTTGGAACGTGTCATTACTGGTGATGAAAGTTGGGTGTTCGAGTATGACCCGGAAACAAAACGCCAGAACATGGAATGGCACACTTCAGGCTCTCCAACGCCCAAGAAAGCAAGAACGAGCCAACCAAAGATCTCTTTCCTAGCGGATGAAGGTGCAAACAAACGATTCTATCACTCACATTGAACCTTTCTGCAAACTCTAGGCACCTTGTATTGGAGTTTTCCTCCCTCGGTCGAGCTGAGGTCTTCCGAGGAAATTTTTTTGAACCACTTCTGCGCTGTTCGATCACTTACGGCATTATGTCCAAATGGGGAACATATTTTTCACGCGGCCGCTGTAGCTTAGGTACTCATAGAGTAAACCTCGACTCAAAGTTTTATTCGTTGCCATTTTCAATTATTTAAAATTATGTTAGAATTAAAAAAAACACAAAATGTGCATGTATCCGATAAAATAAGGATTCATACTAAAGTAGATGACAGATAACAAACAAATTCTATTGATCAACAACTATATGCAACAAATATTTATGGCACTCTACTTCATACAAAAACCGCACGAACATATTTGGTTACCCGATATTTGGTAAACAGCTTTGGATATAGGTGTATAAAAATATTTTAAAATACAACTTTAACTAACAATAGTAACTTGCGATAACCATAATAGAAAGGTAAAAATTTATACCACTATCAGTTAACAACATTCCACCGATAGTACCTATTAAGGTATTAAGAAAAAGAAACTGTGGTTAATTTTATACGGATGTTTTATTTTCAACATATAGTATCTACGTCAATTAGTATAAAAATCTGTATTGCTACAGTGCTTTATGCTAACTATCTTCAACAATTGTGGAATACTTGTTTTATTTTATCTTAAACCATTGACAAACTTTGATTAAGTATGTTAAAACAAAAATTTCAACTGCACGGCTCTGTGCGAGCATGTTATTGTAAATGATTTTTATTATTATCATTCCCAATGGAAACAATTGGGTATTAATGCAAAATTGAAATTAAAGTAATTGCTTAGTTAATTAGTGGTGTTACTAACATTACCAAAACAGGTATTTCATAGTTTTAAGACAGCATAGTTACAAATATTGCATTCCCTTACAACTTCGATGAATTATTTATAGTTGACCCGTTCGAAATAAAAATTAAAATTAAAGACACAAGGATGTGACTATATTGACAATTCAATAACAAAAAACAAAACTAAAAGTTAAACTAACTAAAAGCTCCAATAAAGCTGCTTATATGTTTGTAATTACTTCTTCAACCAGTAAACTAACTGTAGTGTTATGTACCCAATTTAGTCATACATTTATCACAATTACATAAACAGATATTAGGAGAAAAGCTTCAAATACGTAATAATTTATTTTTGTCTCAAAACAAAGTTTGTAATGGTGAACTTTACCGTATTATGTTTTTAGTGATACTACAAAAATTAACTACCCGAGTGCTATTTAAATATATATAGTTTTACGGTATAATTTAATTGCCCTTCAGGAAATACATGTCATACCCGCCAGCACAGTCTCAAGCAATCAACCCAGTATCCATTTGCTAAAGTAAATAAAGTAATGTTAATTGCTCTACAGGTGCGAAATTACTAGGAACCTTAATAAACACGTTCAAATTGAAATAAAATAACTACTGAATTTTGTCCTCCCTTACCAAAACAGAGGCTATTTAGCTGTTCTGGCATATGCCTGCGTAATACGATGATGATGATAAATAATGTACCTGCACGTACGCATAACTATATCTTTCACGTCATGAAAAATGAAGTTCGATAAGCATTACTTAAAAAAGAACGCTTTATCACATCATTAATTTCACTATTAATTTCACAAAATTATATATTAATACAACTAATGAATGCTATTTATCCCTTTTATATTTTATAGGAAAAAAGCAGAAACTCGAAATGAATTCGAAACAGAACCAAAAGACTTAACCAGTCGAACAATGTTTCCCACTGCTCAAATTAAAATGAGGTGAGTTATGAATAGACTTAAGAATTCTTTTTCACCAACAAAATTTGTATACATAATTATCAAGTTGGAAGATAATCGGAAAATATGGTCGCAATATACAGGGTGACGCATTAGTGTGGCAAAGCTCGATATATCCGTTATCATACAAGATATCAAAAAAAGTAACTTACGGAAATTGTAGACAGTCTTAACTTAACATTTTAAAATTATTTTCATATAATGTTCATATGATGTTCCATATCATCAGGGCGAACCAAACATACGTTTTCTTAAATGGAACACCCTATATATTATTTCAGATTTAGATTAAGTGTTCCATTCCAATTTTATATGCGAACTTCGAGATGATCTGTTTAACGTAAAACACCCATATATTAAGCACAGGAATCTTCATTGTGGCAAAAGCAAAAGAGATGATAACGACGATGGAATAACAGTGTTTAAAACAGAAGTTAATACTATGAATTATCAAAATTAAATGTATTTACATCTAAGTTTTACAGGTAGAACATGTTAAAGATATTTATAATTCATTCCGTATCGAACTTATAA
>JARFOC010056233.1:0-19048 GCA_031763485.1 Osmoderma eremita | reverse complement strand
TTTGTATTTTATTATTTCACACATGAGTAATACTAATTCAAACCGAAATTATTTAAAGCATTGTTTTTTCCAACAATTCTCTTTTTGCATTTTTTTGCCTAAACAAACATCAATCCACTCACCAATTAAACATCTTTTTCAATAATTCGCGCCCAACACGTGCAATTCATTTATTTATGATTCGGTGTATAATCATGTTTGTAATAATATAAATCAATGACCTCCTAATTTTGAACTCTAAACAGTATCACATACATACTATCTACTTACGCAAAAACGAAAGCAGGAAATTACTTACTATCATTAATTAATTGCCAACCTCAAATTTATAGATAAAGCAACCATGTGCTGTCCAGTTCCCGTATTTTCGATAGCTATTTTTTTCAATAGCACTACCTTTTTTGTTGTGACTGATCCCATCTTAGTAAACGCTGCTCAGATTTCGCTTTCACTAAATCTCTGACTGAACCCACGTTCAATACATCACTACCTATAAAATACAATTACATTTATTGAAAAGTATAATTTCATATTAACACGCTGGAAGGTCCAAATTAAACTCAGAGGTGTATAATCACGTACTAAAGCTTCAGGATAAGAGTAGATAAAGCTATCTAAGGGTTGAATGGAAAGAAAATTTGAAGAGTCAGAGAAGTGCATTGAAAAAGAATTGTGGAATACCTTTTTTCCTCTTTTTGTAGTACCTATTAACTGTAATACTTAGCCCATTACAACTTTTGTAATCATGTATCTGTTATAAAAACTAAAATACGCCATAACTAATAACTAAATGTGAATGTTATACTATACCGCCTGGAAGGGTTTGAGCTGGCTATAGGAATTCTTGTGCAACATGGAATTGGTTGTAACGTTATTGACACCAAAATTGCTTCAATTTTCACAAATTACGTGCTTCTACAGTCGAATTCAACACGAGAATCCAATGTGCGCTTCTTACTGCAATAAATTTTAAATGGGGAAATAAGCGACAAGATTGCCAGACCGAGAGACTGACATAACCGTCGCATCGTACTCTTGTCGGCTACGTTCGCCAACGCCGATCGGTCTCTGCATAAGACCGACACTAAATTCTTTGGTTGCATTCCATTATAGTAAAATACGTGTCCGGTTACTAAGGTCCGTTTGCGCGACACACCACCTACGTTGCTCCGATCAGGTTGAAACTTGCATGCATTTTAGATGTGCATATGTACTGCATAGCTATTGCCAATGCCTTAAGTTCAGCACAACGTGTGCAGTAACAGCCGTACAACATCAGTTCCGATCGAAACATACTCTAAGTTTGAAGTGGGAGGGGTCATTCGTTTTTTGCATGCAAATAATGAAACACCTACCGAAATTCATAAAAAAATACTGAAGACTTACGGGGAAGGCGTTATGAATTGAGAACAAGTTAGTGTTTGGTATAAACAGTTCAAAAGTAGACGCACCTAAAACGGATGAGAGTCCAGACCTGGTTCCTTATGATTTTCATTTGTTTGAGTCGTTGAAAGCTCATTTGTCGGGTAAAAGGCTTGAAGACGACGACGAAGTTCAAGAGGAAGTACAGCAGTATTTTACAAACTTGAATCGCACCTTTTACGAAGAGAGTTTACAAAAGCTTGTGCCTCGCTGCGATAAGTGCCTTAACATTAGCGGCGTTTATGTTGGAAAGTAGCTAACAGTTGCCGCTTTTACTTAGTATATGTTGGATTTCTATAAATAACGTAGCCTGTCTGTAATTCACAAATGTACCTTAGTAACCGGACATCCCTCGTAGTTAATCTTCCTACTATGCCAAAAAGAAGCATAAGTTACATCAAATATAATGAGTAAAGGCAAGGTAAAATTTTAAGTCCAGACTAAACCAAGTTCGTAGGTTTAAGTGAATTTCCCCTTACTGGTTTCCTAAGATTTCACGCTTTATTTGCGGACTCTGTATTCATGCATTATACAAAGAAACAACTTGATTTTGCATCATTTGTAGCCAAAACGTAAATATAAAATATTTGCCTACAATATGTACGAAATAGAAATAAAAAATTGCTAAAAGTAAATAAACAACGAACTAAAATAACGAGAATAGGAAATCTGTTAATAGGACAAATTAAATTAGGAAGACACGAATTTGAAAAGGTTGTTAAATTTAAGTACTTAGGAGTCACAATCCAAATAAGAGCTATCGAGAATCAGAAGTTAAAGAAAAGATACAAGCAGCCAATAACGTATTTTACTCAAGAAATTTTTAAAAACAAGATCCTGCTCCGAAAATGAATCCATGCAACGCAGTGGTTAGGCCAATACTTTTGTACGCATTGGAAATCTGGCATTAAGTAAAACAGAAGACACATTACGAATCACTGAAAGAAAAACCATGATAAAATTCTTTGAACCAATTAAAACATAGGACGATGAATACAGAGTGCCGCAGGGTAGTGAGATATTACAATAGTTGAATGGAGTAGATATATAAAAGTACAAAACTGGGCTGCGACATGTTTGCAGAGCAGAAGTAACGGAAATTACAAGAACAATGTTGGAATGGCGAGTAACTGGTGATTGAATGCTACAGTAGAAGATCTGGAAATGATAGAGGGAACAGAATCAAAAACCAAAAGAAGGAAAAGTGGAGGCAAATGCTACAAAAAGCTAAGAAAATCGCACGTTACTAATAACAATCAGAGGAACGGGGTTGATTCACTCCAATAAAAAGAATTGCAAATGCTCTAACCTGAGCGACGCAACTCCACGTGGAGTGTTAAACTTATACAGTAGGAGCTATGATCGTATAGTAGCCCGATGTTACACGAACTCAGTGCATCTAAATAAGTTAAACATAATATAGTATAAATGCGTTGTAAAAAAAGTTTGCAACAGCACAACTGAGTTTTAGAATCAAATAAAAACGGCATATGCCAGAATCCTGGGAAGAATTTGGGAAAGAAATGGAACGTAATAATAACGGCAACTATAAGTTATTTTACGGAGTACTGAAAACACTAAGGAAAGGCAAACAAATCAGAAATAATTGAATAAAATCAGCAAACGGTAAGACCTTAGAGGAAGAGGCAGACATTTTGAAGAGATGGAAGGAGTATTTTGGAGAAATATTCAATATGGAACAACGTACTGCAGAAGAATAAGCAGAAAATGATACAAAAAATAACACGGAGTACATAGGAAGCGAGGAGACTACTCAAGAGGAAATAATAGAAGCCATAAAGAAGTTAAAAAGAGGCAAAGCGGCTGGACATGATGGGGTAACAACGGAAACGATAACTAACTTGGATAAGAACGGGATCGATTTTTTAGAAAAATTAATTAACACGATCTGGAGGGAACCAATAATATCAAAGAGGACTGCGAAGTAGGAAGAGTACTGCCTATGCCAAAAAAAGGTGGCAATAGAGAGTGCAGATATTTTAGAGGAATAACCGTGCTTTAGTATTATGTTAAAAATATACGAATGAATTTTTGAGAAAAGACTAACAGTAGCAATAGAGCAACAATTAGAGGAATCGCAGTACGACTTTAGAAAAGGAAGAGGTGTGCAAGATCACATACTTACAATGAAAACTTATTGAAAAGAATACGATTAATACCGTCACGTAGCTTCTCTAGATATAGAAAAGTATTTAATAGTATCCCAAGAAATGAAGTATAGAATAGCCTCAGAAGAAGAGGAGTAAGTGAAAAGCTGAGAGCAGCCATAGAAGCCATACACATGAAAACCAAAAATTATGTGAAAATAGGAAACATGAAGTCAGAAGAGTTTCCAACAAGGGAAGGATTGAGACAGGCAGGGTGTCTGAGTCCGGTGTTTTTCAATATTACATGTTTGAAAATAAAAAAAAACCAACTCGGCGATGAGGCCGCGAAAACAAATAAAACTATGCCGCCAATTCTGGTCCGTAACGGAATATTTCATTGTTCAAAATACGCTACCTACTAAAAAATTTTGTGCGGAAGTGCTGGCTTACGGCTAGATTTCCAGAGATCGGGTCGGTAACTTCATGTAATTCAAACGATCTAAGGTTGGCGCCACCGAGCTTTTTATCATTACTCGACTTGGCTCATAAGCACGGAAAAGGCCGGATGTTAGGGGAGTAAACACGTTTGACGAAATAAAACCAAGGGCACGATTAAATAAACAAAGTATATATATTACGGGAAATTAGTCAAAGTCGATCAATACAAGTTCGGTACATATAAGATAACATTGATAATTCAGAACAAAATATATACTATTTAAGTTTGCATAAATAAACACATCGACAAATCGTCAGTCGGTTTGTTTGATCGATGGCCGATGCATTTACATTTAGAAATGTACAGCAATTTAAAAAGAGAAAATGCAATCTAATTATTGGGCAAATAAAGACAAAAATAACAAGAAAATAACTACATAACCTTGACACTCATAGCAGATAGTCACATAAGCGGTCGGATCGCGTTTATACATGACGTATACATGCGCAGAATCAGTGTGTGTAGAATTTCGGATATCTTCTTTACATGGATTTTACATTAGCTTACTTCACGCTATGGGCGTAGCTAATTTATTACAAGATATGTTGTAGACGAATATATATATAAAGAAAAGAATAATAAACTAATATATGAATTTACGGGTTACGTTAATATTGAATTTACTTATGCGTATGTGAATTTACAACTTACAAAATAATATTTACGTTATTTAATGAAGTACTAACGGAGTTTTAACAGATGAATTTACAAAATGATATTGACGTCGTTAAATGAAATACGTAATGTCTTTTGATGGTTAAATTTCAGCGTTACACGGTGCAGACCTTGAAACTCTCGTCCGTTGTAAAGGTGATGCGCGCCAATCGTTCGCTGAGCGCGCCGTAGAAAATGACGACACAATGAGTTTAGTTGGTTTCGCGACACGTGCGGAATAAATTGGATTGAAACTTATCTGAGAAGTGTAGAGTTTTTCTCGACAGCTCGCCTTCGTCGTTAACATTGGTCCAATTCGGTTCCCTGTGCCTATATCGGCCACGCCTCGAGGAATTCTCTATAGCCCCATCAAAAACGGTATACAGGATCCTAGGAAATAATCCCGGTCGGTCGTAACTACACCTCACAGGCTTGCAGTTACGCGGTACTTGCAAAATGAAATATACTAATTTCTACACTTTATATACCCTTTGCTAAGACTAGGAATTCGCACAACCTCTGTGTCTGCTGCTTTCCATGATCTGTTGCTTGATTGCGGGAAAACATCGGTACTTCCGCAAGGGGTGCGTCCCTTAGCCAATCAATTCTCGATCTTACGCGTCACGCATTATCATTCCGTGGAATGCCACCGCGTGACTCGGGTGGCTCAATGGGATGGGCGACGTCGAAATTTAATCATAGAGATTCGTTGAAGAGGGACAGATCGCGCGCGTAGAAATGCGAATAGCATTGAACGCATGTGAACTAAGAAGGCCGTGTTCTCGCCCTAATACGCGTAGGTAAGAATTGCGGTAAATATAACGATAAGTAGTTCGGCGGCGTTTAAAACGTTACAATATAATACTCGTTGATGTCCTAAAGAAAATCTAAACACTAACTGAAAAACTGCCGGTGGGATAGAGAAATATGCAGAGAGTAGAATTAGCAGAGAGTGCCTTCGCAGACGATCTGGTAATATATGCGAAGAAGGAAAACGACCTGCAAATAAAACTGGATCTTTGGAATACAGCACTGAAAAAGAGAAGTCTGAAAAGAAATATAGACATTTAACTAATTAAGTGAAAATTACTCTTATTAAGAATATAACTAAATAAAAGATTCGTTTGGAGAATAGTCCTGTTAGAAATAAAAGAATAGTTGATCAATTAGTTAAATGTACGTTCAAAATAATCACCTAACTGAAAAGCGCAATGTCACTATCTATTTACAAAACATTTGCGAACATTTGCCATTGTTTTTAGCGATAGGCTCCGCATTATGATTAGTTTTTAAACGTAATTCGTCGATTGTTTGATCTCTGTTATGCTGGAAACCATACATAGTTGATTTTGCATAGCCCCACGAAAAAATAGTCGTTCGGAAGTTTTTACGAGATTACTAAATATGTTTGTTGTTTGTATCCTAATGCAGAGGCCTAACACTGCGGCCTTGGGGCCTATTGTATCACTCTACAGTAGGTTTTGTGTACGTGTGTATCGTGTGTGTGTGTGAAGTGTATGACTTGTTACTGCCTCTCCTCGCCGTAGAGGGCAGCAGTGTTGATTTATCCTCAACACTGAAGGGTACCGGGCGGGGGTTCCGACCACCCTTGCTGCAACCGATCTTTAGAAAAATCGGCTGCCGCAACGGAAATTCGAACCCCTACTAAATATGTTACTTCTATTCATCTTTTGGGGATATTGCGTTCGTGCGTCGTAAGGTGTCGTCATGTTTTCTTTGGGCCAATATTAGGTAACAGACGGTTATGTTTCCAAGTATAAAGAAAAGAAGATTCGTCGGTAAATGATATATGTTCAACAAAATTTTCGTTATTGTTACAGAGCTCTTGAAGGGCCTTACAAAGTCAAACCTTTCCCACTTATCGTTAGGCAGAAATTCGTTGGACATTTTTTTAAATTTATACGAACGATATTTGCTCTCTTCTTAAAACTCTACGAAAGATGTGCAACATCAACTTGCTTAGCATTTCGTTGTACTCGACAAATGTGATTCCCCTTTCATTGCAGGGCAAATTAAAATATCTCGTTGTTCATTTTGCCGAGCTTCCCTTTCATGTTTCTGAGAATATAAGCACCCATGAGTTTCAAAGTTATTAATTATACGACGCCCTGTTTCATATCCAATTATTGCTCACGATTATGCCATTTTATAACATTTATTTTCAAATATAAAATTAGTATCCAGCAATAAAAATTAATAATTTACTAATTTAATTTATTAACAAAAAATACAACAAGAAAATAAGCAAGCAAGCAAACGTTATTAAATAAATATAAATCGGCATGTTCTCCATTCTATTATCAACAAGCATACTAGCATACTAGCATAGTTGTTAGATCTGCTCTTGCAAATCAAGCTCGGCCTCGCTGGCATTGCCGAGGAATTCCGATTGCACTATGGCTATAGCAGGATCGCTCTTACAGCATACATGCTGTCGCACGACGAACTGAAGCGATTGATGTATGCAAAACCATTCACCGCAGCATATTTTTTATGTTTTGGAATTGTCCTTAAAACCCCACTTCAAATTTATGTAGGACTCCATGTACTTAAATTCCTTTATTTTCGAGATATTTCGACTCTTTGCAGAGAAGTGGCATATGCAAGCCCTTAAACAAATGTATCTCATATGCGCTTACGGTTTCCTGCAATCCGCTGTTTCAAGCGGACAGGCGATGAGATTATGAATTACTTTATACAGGAACCTTGCGCTATGTATGGATCTACGTTGTTGCAGTGACAGTAAATCATGCGTCTCCAATAACGCATTATACTCGACTGTCCAGTGAGGATAACTCCTGCTGATTTTGTAGGTCAGATATTTCAAGAAACGACGCTGAACCCTTTCAACTTGAGACCTTTGTGTGTTGTAAAAGGGATACCGCACAACGGATGCATATTCTAACCTACTTACTACAAAAGTAAAATATAATATTTTAATCACACCTGGATTGTTAAAAGCTTTACAAGATCGAATAATAAATCCCAGTGTCCTAGAAGCAGAATTGCAAATGTTTTGCACGTGATGAGCATCAAAAGTAACGCCCAGATCTTCAATGATATCGGTTCGTTCCAAAATACGACCATTCAATGCGTAGGTAGATGGTAAGGGTCTGGTTTTACGCGTAAAGGACATAACAAAACACCTATTAACATTTAACGATAAATCAGTCCGCAATAACATGAAGACTTCTTTGCAATAGTGAAACATCATGATCGCTGTCAATAGAGGTGAATTCTTTAAGGTCGTCGGCATAACCCAGGGCACAGCATGGAAGAGAGGTTAGTAAATCATTTATAAACAATATGAATATAGTCCCGGATTTGATCCCTGGAGAGTACCAGAAGTGAACAAAAACTCATTGGACTTAAAATTGTTATAAAAGACGTAGTTTACGCGATCTGGCAAATATGATGCCATGAGTTGCAGAAGGCAAGGAGCGAAGCAAGTCATCGACAATCTGACATACATACTGTAGAAAACTGATAAGGTTGGTAACAGTAGAACGCCTGCTGTCTTCAAACTATTCAAGTCATCCCCCAGCTGCGCATACGAAGAACATGACCAAGAAAATCCAGAAGATCTCGCATAAAACTTACGTGCTACTGCATTAGATATGTCAACACAGTCAATTTTATAGTTCTTCTTACATATACTGTAAATAACTATTTTGTGTAATTCATCAGATGTACCACAGCAGCTACACTTACCAGTACTCGAAAATGAAAACAACTCAGGATAAAGACAAGGACCACACCTTTCACCCCAGCACTGCCCGTCGGAAGGACAAAATCAAGACACAAGGCAAGTTGGGCAACGGAAGGTTTATCAATATGAAAACAGAACTAGTGTACAAATATTATGGATAAATCAGTATATGCATAAAAGTATAAAAATATGTGTATAAACCATGAAAGAACATCCGTTTTCTTTCATTTCAAGAAATAAGCGAAAATCTTATCTTATCTTTGTATATTTCTGCTTTAACCGTTTCTGAGGGTCAATACAAGTTATAGACGCCGATGAAACTATTACCACTGGGAAGGCAATTAAAAGATCTACACAATAATATGTGTCGCGCTAATTAACTGTATGTAGTAGCACAAAATTTCGCTGGATTTTAAAAAGCAACACTCGAGGCTCGAAGAACAACAACTCCTATAGTACTATAATAGTCTTTCTATTAGAGTACTATAGTATCAACTACACCAAAAAGGTGACCAACTATTAAAACTAAAAACTCTTAGATATATTGGATGTAACCAGACAACCATGGAAACAAACAATTTAAACGTCCGGAATTTAAAAATGTAATATAGCAAAATAAACTCTGAAAATTATGTAGGCTTAATAAAAGTATATTTTATCACAGTATCCATAAAATGTGCGTTAAACAAAGATGCATCTCACCCCACTCCGTAATATTTAAGCGGGCGAGACTTATAGTTCAGAAGTGAAATTACTTCATATTGCTTGCTATTACTCAGAGTAAAGACACTTGTCTACTATGATGATTGCAAAAGGGGGTCGAGAACACCGTGTTTTCCTTTCAAGTTGTAGAAGTGATAGATAGCGGCAAGATGTTGAAACCTGATGGCGTAAATGCAGAAGTGGAGGAAAATTGAGCGAATACGATAGCACAAATGGGCGGTGGCCCAGCAGGATTTAGTACAAATTGTCGCTACTGCACTGAACAGCAATCAAAGTAGGGATAGACTATCGAATTTGAAGATCGCTGCGTTGGTGCAAGAATTTGGAGGTGGCGCCGGAAAGATACTACCAAATGAGTTTCAGGAAGTAGAAAGAGTCGCAGAAGAGCATAATGTGAATGGTAAAAATAGCAATTTTATTTTTCAATGGTAATTTGAGGGCTGATGTCTTGGTATTATTCTAAATCTGGAAATGCAGCCTTGGGCTTAAAGCTCTTTTTTTTTGGCGGTAGATAGTACTAATATGTAGATTGATAGTAGAAAATGAAACCGAGATGAATCATGGTTTAGTATTTATTAAAACAAAGTGTTACTTCGTAATAAGCTAGACCTATCTAAAATAATTCATCATTATCAGAACCACCAGATTTCATGAAAACTAGTTGTGAACGATATATCACGAGGCAAAGTAATGCTACACAATCAACCATAATTCCAGATTCTAGTGGTTCGAAAAAATCTAAGCAGTATTTTAATTATAATATTAACGGATGATGTTCCTAATGAGAGACAAATTATATATTTAATCTCTCATTGCAAGGTGTGACGCCCTTTTGCTATTCTTGAAACTACAAATTCGAACAATAATTATTGCTTCATTTTTCACAGTATAGCAAGCGCGTCTATTGTCGTTTAAAGACCACGGAAAAACCGATAAATATATTAATACGGCGAAATGCCGGCATCCACACATAGATCGATCGGTGGTAGCAATATTAAATTCAATTTTAATTATATCATTTTTCGATACCAAATATCACAGCCCAAATTGATAGTTCACATTGCAAAATTGATCGAGTAAGCTAGATCGTAAAGATATATATAGTCAGCTTATACAGGCCATCTAGGCCTTGAGTTGTGTGATTTCTTTCCACTTCTTCCTGTTCCCTGCTAACTCCCTCCATCCTCTAATCTGTTTCCTCGCCAGGCCCTCTTCCACTGCTAGTATCCATCTTTTCCTCGGTCTTCCCTTCTTTCTCCGTCCTTTCGGTACCTTTCAGGCCACATCTTTAACATTTCTGCCATCATCCATTCTTTCCAGATGTCCCAGCCATTGTAGTCTTCGACTTTTAACAAACTCCCCCACTGTCTTTCCTCCATACAGTTGATACAACTCTACATTTATTGTTCTTTCCCATCCTGGTTCTTCTATCTTCAATTGGTTTTTCTGATTCATAACCCAGGTTTCACATCCGCTGGTTAGAGTTGGTCTTAGCGCAGTCCTATAAATTCTAAGTTTTGTATTTCTGGCTACATCTTTTGCTCTTAGTATCTTGTTTAATCCTCCTGCACAGTTGTTACTTTTTGCAATCCTTATATTAATTTCGCTGTCTTCTTGACATTTATTAGTCACCAGAACACCTAGGTACATGTAGCTCTCTACTTCTTCGAAATCCAGCCCGTCTTCGCAACCATCTCGTTTCTTTACCGCGAGATTTTGTCTATTAGGGTTACTGTTTTTGTTCTTCAGTTCCATGTATTTTGTCTTGTCTATATTCAATTCTAGTCCCATTTTCTCTGCAGCTTCTATTAAACGTTTCTTGGAGTTCTTTCTTACTTCTCGCCAGTATCACCACATCATCCGCATACGCCAGGCATTGGTGACTCCTAGAGAATAAGGTACCTTCTCTATTTATTCCGCTATTTCTGATTATTATTTCAAGAACTAAATTGAATAGCACGCAAGATACTGGGTCGCCTTGTCTTAGCCCTTTTCTGGTATTGAAATCCTGACTTTGCTTCCGATTAAACTTGACCGCTGTTACTGTGTTACGTATTGTCATTCCGATTAATCTTATCAATTTTTCTGGAATTTCCAGTTCTTTTAACGCCTTCAGCAGCTGTTTCCTGTCTACGTTATCATAGGCACCCTTAAAATCAATGAACACGATATACGCCGGGACATTATACTCGTAGCAGCCGTGTAGAATCTGCTTTAGCATGAAGACTTGGTCTATTATTGATCGGTTATTCCTAAAGCCTCCTTGGTACTCTCCCAGTATTGTTTCTGCATATTTTTCTAGTCTTCACTTTATTAGGGTAGCCAGTATTTTGTACGTTGTGTCCAGCAGCGCAATACCTCTATAATTCCTGCATTCTGTCTTATCACCTTTTTTGTATATTGGTAATAGTGCTGCCTTATTCCATGTCTTTGGCATTTTTTCGCTTTCCCATGCTTTAGTTATCAGGTCCAGGATTTGCCTCTGCATAAGTTCCCCACTGTAAAGATGCTTTTCTTAATATAAAGTTAGATACTGATACATAATATACTTCTTTTGTGAGATTTGAAGGTCAAAACGGCCACCTCGACTATGCAATAGTTAATCGATTTGCTGCCAGAATTGTTAGTGAGCTATTCAACAATTTAATATATAAAGCAAAAGTATACATTTATCTCGGCGATATACTAATGGCAACGAAAACGGTGGAACCCAACATAGCCATTTTAAAAGGAGTATTGTAGTTAATTCTCCTGTTGATTTAAAATTAAAAGTTTTTTGCGGTCCCGCATAGAGTATTTAGGATACATTATCAGCAAAAATGGAATTTAGCTCAATCCAGCTAGTGTTGCTGCGGTACCAATTACCCAGTTCCTATGAACATTAGACATGTACAAAGAACTATTCTATTATTGCTAAACCTTTGTACGACCTTTTAAAATAGTGTATTTAAATTTGACGATTTACACTTTAAAGCGATGCAAGACCTGAAAACAGATTTTAGTAATTTATTCTACAAGTGCGGAGGCCGAATTGTATTACGACACGAATACACATGGATATGGGGATATCTTATTACAACGGCAAGCAGATGGAAAAATGCATCCCGTGAGCGCACTTCAGTAAACGGACGACCGATTCTGAAACAAGATACCACAGTTATGAACTGCAGTGGCAGCAGTTGTAAGTGTCATCAAGTAGTTTGACTTATATTTAAAAGGAGTTCAGTTTAAGATTGTGACAGAATTCACCAACATTAAACAGACATTTCTAGACCTCATTTCTAAAATAATGTGTTGGGTTTATTTCTTCAAGATTTTGACTACGGTTCAGAACATCGCCTACGAACACACATGAGCCGTGTTGACACTTTAAGTAAGGTTCAGGTTGTATTGATTTTAGGAGGTAATACTTTGGAAAAGAATTTAATATACAAGTAAAGCAGTGGTCTGACAACTGCCCTGTGGTATGCAGGGGAACCACCAGGAAGGTGCCCTGTTATTCTAGAAAGCTTGCAAACGTGAGAAGGGATGTCAGCAAAAAGTCCAGTAGTTCGTATGGGATAAAAGCAAAAAGACCCTTATTGATTACTACAGGAAAAATTCGAAAAGAAAATCCCGGAGGAGGCAATGCGAGCGAATGTGCCAGGGTTAACAGGATGTTATCTAAAGAACCTCTGAGCTCAACACATACTCTGACGCAGAAAGAGGAGATTACCCCACAATGGGAGATGAGACAATAAGAGAACTCTTCATTCCTTAATAAGAGGGCTTATAGTAATTAAAAGATCTGTATTGCAACAGATAGTCAGGTAGTCAGGGCACTATGCATCAGACATCTTGTGTGAATGGAGGGCCTTAGACCTTAGAAGAATGGAAACCAAGAATAAACTCAGAAGACTATATAGATCAAGCGGCTAAGGACCTGTACAAACTCGTACATAGTACAAGGATTTGAGAATGGGTGGTAAACTAAATGTGTTAAAAAGTAGAAGATAAGTCCAAAAAGCCAAGAGGCTGAAATGTTTCTGGAGACTTATGTCAAACGGCTCCCATAAGGAAGAGAAGGCAGTGATCTGGAGTTACGGAAAATAAGGGAGTCTCTACAGCAAGGTTGGCGAACCTATGGCACGCCGGTCACAGCTGACACGCAGAAAAATTTATTGCCATGAGGGAAAAGTAGTTACTTTGAAACTTAATATGCTGCCGTACTGTGATTACCTATCTTTAAATACAGCAACAAAAGGTGTTGATATTTGCGAAGCAGTACTAATTACTGTGTCAAAGAGATTCATTTATGTAATGTTGTTACCTTTACTACTGACAGTACACCAAGTTGGTTTGTCAAAGAATCTGGTTTAATGAATTTATGTAAAACAAACATAAGAAACATCGAAAGTGCCAAAACAACTAACCAATACAATGCCATTACAGACCCATGGTTTGTGTATTGCTGAAACCAGAACACAAAGGAATAGCAATGAAGGGGGTACAACTATTAAAGACGAACCCGAGTCTCTCCCTACTAGGCGTCGCGACGCCTAGTAGGATACTAAAAGTCAGTTTTATCACTGATTTGCAGGTGATCTCATTACGAATCTTCCATGGTATGCGTCACTTTATTATTGACCAACAAGCTTTCTGCGCAACTATCTTCTAATCAGTAGAATATATTATCAATTTGACTAAAATCAAATCCTTTAAATGAAAAAAAATTTAGTGCACGGCCAACAGACGAAAACTCCGAATATAGTAATCCATTAATGTCTAATAACGTTAGGTGGTTAAGTAGAGGTAATTTACTAGAAACATTTGTTACTTGCTTGGATAAAGTATGTTTTTACATTATAAAAATAAAATAGGTCAATTCAAAGTAATAACAAATGTATAATGGATTTCTAAACTAATGTTCCATTGTGGTTTTTGCCAATACCTAAATGAGTTAAATATTAAGTTACAAGATTTAAATAAGACGGTCCTCACCATACGTAATTTAATTCAAGCATTTCAAACAAAATGACAAGCACTCAAACGAGAGATTGCTTCTCATGCTCCCAAATATTTTCAAATTTTTATAGTTCAACTGAAATAAATCAAATTCAATTGATAATCAATATAAAGATTACTAAGAAATTTCAAAATTGATAATTTACGCAGACTAACCAAAATTGATGAACTTGCTTTTGAACTTTTAATGAATAAAATTTGAAAATTTTGAAACGCAATAAAGTTTGACTGTAAAAGTAGACGTCCCTGCCTTTCTAGGTGTGCATCTGACGTGGTGTACACATTGAGTTACAATGCTAACCCAGGTCGCCTTCTTCTCTTTTCTCTCTTCCACCTGGTTGGTTTCGCCCCTAGCGTGATATCCACGTTTAATTCCATGCCAACTTAGGTCTAAACCCGGAAAAAATATATCGTACAGTGACTCTAGCCGTGGAAACCTTCGTTTTCATTCAGGGTTATTTTACACACGCTTGTAAAATTCAATCCCTTAAGACGTTGATCTAACTTTTACTCTGCGCAGAGAAACCTGCCTAAGTGTAAGCCTCAATGGCCGCCGTTTGCTGCAATCCAAGAAAAAGAGGGACTTTGCTTTTATTTCCTTATAGTGAAGTTGATGTGTCTGTGGTCTGAGCAACTCTCCTCATCAGAAACATTCCAATTTGGGACGTTCCTCCCTACATACGTGGTCTCATTATACGGTAGATATGCCGATCCGACTATCAAGTTCCTCGGCATACCCTTGTCCCCTTAACCTTGACCTTAACTAATTGCGACAAAGTCTGTGCAGCACTCTGTTAACGGCTGCATTTTTAGATTATTTTTAACCAATATACATGATCTGGGTCTTTCGGAGGTTCTACTGTACACCAGTTCTCAACCGATGCCACCCAGACCAATTACTTTGCCTCTGTTTACCCAGGGTTGAATAAGGGTAAGGTGGAAATTCTCCATTGCCATAGCAAGGACTGCCGAAGCTGCTTTACTATCCTAGTGGTTCGCTTTTATCACTCTTATCTTGCCCATCAAACCTCTTGAAACCATGAAAGCAAGCCTCCCGAGATTGAAGAAAGCCCGGTACTGTTTTTTCGCAAAATTTCAAAAAAGGTCTCGTCGATGGAGAATCCCATGTACGTGCCATCCATCTCCACCTATCTACTCAGCAGCTGCCAGCCTCTCACGCGCAAAGCTGGATTTTGTTTCTCCAGCCGTGCTCTGACTCAGTTTCCTCCTTAACCGGAATCATAGTTAGCACCCTTGGTGTCTTTGAAAGGCCCTTAGATTCAACCATAGTTAACTCCGCGTCCTCTCAGAGATCCGTTAAGAATGTCACTGTTGCTATTAGCCAGGTTTTGGTAGCTTCATTGTGGCAGGTCATCAATAGGACTCCTCCACTGAAGATGGTATTCGCGATTTGCAGTGGCTTGGTGCTTCCATTAGAGGCATCAGCCATTGCATTCGCGAGTCGTTCCTGAATCAGGCCCGCCTTCTCTTGATTCAGCGTGGTATCCGGATAGCGTCTGTCAAATACCGTCATCCGTAGTCTTGACACCGCCTCGCTGAAGCTCCCTATCGGTTTCTTCGAGGCTTGCGGCGGTGTTTTGGAGTCTTCGCGGGGTCTCTCTTTGCCCTCGGCCCTTCTCTTACTACCCTTAGTGGCCTAACTTACGTCTCCCGCTTTGAGATTTTCCTTTTCCGCATCCTTAGTGGTCTGACTTTTACCACCCACCTTAGATTTTTTTTTCGATTTTCTCGGCGTAGAGGCTTTTGTTCTGTCCAGGTTCCTGCTGTTATTTTCGGGTGCTTTCTCAGTTTCCTGAGCCGAGACAGCGTTACCTTCTGACGTTGCTGCGTCCGAGCCACTGCACACATGCAGTAATGCTATCTGTGCTACCGCTGTCTTGTCTGGTCGTAACCTCCAAGGCACTAATATCTATTTCCGGAGTCCCAGCAGAAGAGGCATCTGCTTCCCTCTCCTGTTACCTCCGTTTTGGTGTTGATTTTGATTTAACTTTGGTCTTCATATGGTTACCACGAGTAGGAGGCAAAGGATGGCCCACACCCGCGGAGCCCTCTGCACAGGTGCAAGGCTGGTTACTCCCAGAGATCTCTCGGTATCTCGGAGGCTTCGTCAGCAATACCTTTTACCCCTGGTGCTATCCATCCTTCGGCGCAGGTCGCGTAACACCGCTGGACTGGGGTACCTGTACCTCTAGGCACCCTATAACATGTTATTCCCATCTGGGTCAAACGATACCTGTTTTTTTAACACAGTTGATACTCCTCCCCCTCCTCCTTTTTCATCCTGGCCTAGGACAGGCATATGCTTAGTTACTGCAAATTAACAACTTCAACAATGTTACTGAAAGATAAACGAGCCTTTATTGACTGACATGAGAGCCGGGAAAGGAAGACTCGTTTATGTTTGACTATCTCTCATGTAAGAATTGGGTAAGGGTGTTAAAATCGATAAAAAGTAACAAAACTCTACTAAAGTCTGGAATTGCCGCCCAAAACATACGCTGTTTGCTTGCACTCCTCAAAAATTGAATGAAGTTTTCACAACAAATGAAAAATTGTTTGCAACGGTCACCCGATGGTAGGAAAAATGTGAAAGCAAAACGCTAAAGTACGATTAAAATCGGAAGAAACCAGCGCAGAAATCAACGTTCTATCAACAAAGACAATGATGAGAGAGATAGCATACACAAAGGCGTTACCGCAAATGTCGATCAGTCATTTGTCACTTATCGGTTGGCATTGTTGTGGTGTGCTTTTCTCGTATTGCTTTGCTTTTGTTTAATAATAGGACATGGAAGAAATAATTTGTAGAGTTGTAATTGTACTCTTATTGACACAAAGCGTGCATTTTTAGTATTCATCGTTTTAGGACGGTCTTGATTTCAGCCGCAATATATCAGGTAACCAAATAAGTTTGTGCGGTTTTTGTAAAGAGTGGCACGAATATCTTTTAAGTTCTTGATAGATAGCACTTGTTTGATATCTAGCATCTACTTTTGTATGAATCCTTCTTTTCACGGATACATTAACATTTTAGGTTTTTTTGTTTAGTTCCTAGTTTTAAATAAAGGTTGTTTACTCTTTGAGTAAAAACTTGGCACCAAAGCTGCAGTGGCGGCGCGAAATATATGTACCACATTTATAGACGATGCCGTAAGTGATCGAATAGCACAGGATTGGTTCAAAATTTTTCTTCGGGAGATCTCAGCTTGACCGATGAAGCCCTCTCTGGATGACCGAAGGCCTTTAAAAACGAGAATATTTAAGAAATTGTGGAGGAAATTTCCAGGACAAAGTGCCTACAGCTTACAGAAAGGTTCAGTGTGAGTGATGAAACAATTCGTTTGTAGCTTCATCAGCTAGGAAGGAGGTGGAAGTGAAGCAAATGCATCCCACACGAATTGGCAAATGATAAATTAAGTCAAAATAAAAAATACCTTTACCACTTTGATGAGAGAAGAACTCCAGATACGTATTTCGGCAACTAAGTTGCCATCCTCAGCAGAATCTACGAAGGAAGATAATGTTAGACTTCGCACTCTGGGAGATTTGCACCACACAGAATACCACTTGAATTACACTGTTATTCAGTTGGTGTTCAAGTACATTCTGCTGACGATGGAAACTTAGTTACCGAAATACGTATTCGGAGTTCTTCACTCATCGAGGTGGTGACGGTATTTTTTATTTTCAATTTTACTATTTTAAGCCACCGTATCCTATTATTTGTATTTTATATAAATTAAGTCGTCTTACCATTTGTTCAGCAAACATTTCCGCAACGATAATAACCAATTCTTGATTGGTTGTTAACCTGCAACTAAAAGTGGATACTGTACTCAAATTCTAAGCATTTGTGTCATTGGTTATCGCCTACTGATTCGGTGCCACATATTCCCAAAGCAAACAAGATTTTATTGTATGTTTGATGCACAACAAAAGTAATTGTCCATTATGAGTTTTTAGAAAGAGATCAAACTATCAATTCACCGAGTATCAGCAGCACTCATCCAAAAACAGCCTTCTTTGATCAATCGAAAGAATTGGTTATCTGATAGTTTAAATAGTATATAGTTTGTGCCTTTGGTTTCTCCCAAATCGTAGACTGTACAAACAATATACAAGTGTACTATTGCAGAGCAGGGAGACTAATCATGCATATTCAAGAATAGAAACTAAACCTCGGACTTGCTTATGTGCTAAAATTAAAAATTTACCAAGTATGTTTCACTTTATTGTCACATACATCAAGAGTCATATTCTCCCACCAAGTCCGTGTACTCTTTGCACTGGCATGTACAAATGTACATTGAAAAAGCCTGTTCGTCATTCTCTTTACCATATACCTAAAAATGCACTGTAAAATATCTAAGGGAATATGTATTATCTGCACCAAAATAAATACGTGAATCCCTACCAAACCCCTCTGAACTAACTGAAATTATGGTTATTTTCTACCGAGATAATGAAGTAGACGCCTGATAGAGAAAGAAATCTACATTATTACCACAACAATAAATTTTACGTATCGTATACGAATCTAGCCGGGCTGGACGCGTAATCACTTAGCGACCCGCCTACTATGCTAGGGCCCTCAGGTTTGAACCCCGATTGCCGCTCTTAGAGTGAGGCTTTTCGTAATTTTCCATATCCCTCGAGATCAAGATCTTAAGGGGTAATAATATAAGCCCATGGCAAATTTTGACATCATATAATTGACTCGCGCTGGTTGGGTGAGGCATTTATTGTTATTATTAATAAATTAGCAATGACAGTAAACTGGCTTAACTCTAAACTCAAGTCGAATTTTTGATACCGTAGAGCGGGGATATATGGAACGATTTTTAGTTAATTTTCTTAATAAGTTTTAAGTGGCTTCACCAAATTCTT
>JARFOC010056223.1:0-19052 GCA_031763485.1 Osmoderma eremita | reverse complement strand
AACAGAGGGGTTTCTGTAAGCCCAGAAATCAAAGGAATACTGTGTTGAAAGCTATTTTATAAATTATTTCTGATATGGGAATTAGAAATAAGAAATAATAATTATTTATTTCTGCGTTTCCTAACAAGAATTGTGTAATTATTATTAATGATGAACAAAGTTTGGCGTCCAGTTTTGCGCGCTCGTGCTAGGTGTGATGTTGTCATGGCGGCAGACTCGAGTGGAGGGTTGGAGGATGTGGCAGTGTAGATTTGGATTTTGGTTTCTTGCTCGAATATCAAATTGTCTAACAAAATATTATTTATTGTCAACCTTTTTTCTAAGTATCATTTGTCGAGAAAACTTCACATTGAATAATTTCCCACCACTGAAGATGTTTGCCGCGGTTGCAAATGAAATGTTTGGAAGAAATTTCAATTGACCACCACTCTTTAGCCCTGAAGAAAACGAATTTATTAAATACCGGCCGTGAAAGCCTAAATAGCTTCATTTACATTTCTAGTTTGATAATTACGTTTGTCATTTACATATGTAATATTTTTGCTCAAATGGTCGGGAACCATTTCGGATTTTACTTTGTAAATCATAATAAATATTTTAAATATAATTTTTGTTTAATACTCGTCAAGATTACAGGAGTATATCTGTTACAATTAAGAATAATTCTCATGGCACGATTCTGCATTTGTACTTACATCATTTTTCCACTGACGAATTTTATAACAAGGATGATAATGCAGATGCGGTGAAATAATAGTTTTATACAAAAGCAATTTCATATACATTGTTAAGTTTTTACGGATCTTTTGTATGAGGTATACTTCTTTGCTATCTTTTTAGTAACGTAATCTGCATGTTGATTAAAATTTAAATTTTCACCAATCATAACCGCAGGGTATTTTATAATTTTTACTCTCTCCAAATTATGATTATTTATAATAACGGTTATAATTTCATTTTGCAAGTTATTTATTGTACTACTTGTGGTAAGGATCTAGAAGTAACTTAACCTAATTTACAATACCATTGGTATATGTGATAAATAAAGGCGGCCCTAATACCGAGCCTTCTGGTACCCCGCAATTCTTCTGATTAGATTAGTAGATATAATGTTATTTTATTTTACTTTTTCGGTTCGATTGTTTAAATACGAGGCAAACCATTTAAGAAATAAGAATAAGAAACTTTGTATAACAATCTCGGAACCCATAAAAGCTACATTGGGGTTTCAATACCATATTCAAATTTTACATAAAAATGGTAAAATACTATTTCGGTTTCTTTTACATGATATCAGCTAGAAGACAAAATTCATATTGTTGATTTTTGGTATTTCCCTTAGCGCACGCTTCCTTCAACATTGTTAATTCTTTTATTTAACATTGTAAGCTTTGACGTCACACATATTCGTCACATTTAACCAACTATCTTCTACCGTTTACGAAATCCCAATGGTGAGCGCAATATGTGGGACATCTGTATATAACACTTTTGTTTATTTATTTATTTCGATTTTTAGAATGCAAAGGAGAAAATTCTCACGACGATATACGAGACCGCAAAGATGTCGACTAAGAGCATTTAACGATAAATAAATTAATATTATCATTAAAAAAATAATTTAATACGATATGTTAGTGGCTAAGGTTTATATTTTTTATTTCAAATAAAAGACTTTGGTTCGTTGCCTTATTTTTTCTTTCCTCGAATTATTTGTCATTCTCCTAGTAATATATTAAAGGCTATTATTATTGGAGCCACGACAGCTCTCCCAACGAAACAGCCAACTTCTGACAACCATAATGTTAAAATCCTACCAACACAACCACTCATAAATTCCCGAATTGATTATTATTTTGTGCGGTAGTAGTAATCCGAGCAATGTGCCTATTGTATTTCGTTCGGTAAGCAAGAAGGGTAATTCCAATTGTAAATATAAAGTAGAAATACGATGTTTCAGTGCATGTTTTGTGCGCACGTGTGCGCTCACTGAACAGAATTATAGTTGTAAATAGAACTTCTACTTAAAAATCTGCACGATAGAATGCATACATTTTTTGTCACATTTTCTGTATGACATTACGCGAAAAAGAGCTTGTATAGAAGAATGGATAGAATTATGTATGGAATTATGCATCCCGTGAAGTTTGAAATATAAAATAAATTGTCGCACTAGTTTGTTTAGTTGGGTTCGCAGACCACCAGAGGGATAGGCACACAATTTTAACGTTAAATGCCCGCCAATCATGACCCCAACTCTCCTTAGTATATTATCTCTGCAGTGAGTCAATTTTAATGAATTTTGATCACGTTAAGTGCTCCAGCTATCCTATGCTATCTATAGTATCTCTCTCTGGCTGTTGATCTGTGATAAACTGTCATCCGGTAATGGATTGTGCATCTCTTATCTCTGGATTGTGCTTTCAGGGCATTTGAGGGGAAATACCTTTGCAAGTAGTGCCTTTTCTTTTTTGGAGTCGTTAGAATCATCTAGATTTCGTTCTCCTTAAAACTAGTGGTAAGTAATAAAGGCCATTGATTTGTTAATATTTACCTCCATAATCAATTGCAATATATTTTTGATTAACGTCCAGAGTAACAATGGTGCTAATACAAAGAAAGGAATACAACATTTTACTACTTGGACAAACAGGAGCCGGAAAATCAACTTTTATAAATGGTTTCCTCAATTATCTTTCGTTCCAAGATATTGACGGTGTGCTAGCAGCATGCGTACGATACTGTGTTCCCACTATTTTTGAATGGTATGGTAAGGATGAAGAGCTTCAAAAAGTGACTGTTGGAATTCATGAAGATCAAAATGAACACCTAGAAATTGGTGTGTCGGCAACACAAACTGTAAAATCCTACTTGTTTAGTATTGGAGACATTGGAATTCGTATCATTGATACGCCTGGGTTTGGCGATACTGAGGGAAAGGAACGTGATGAGGAAATATCTGAAAATTTATTACAATTTTTATCGGTTCACGAGGAGTTGCGTGAATTACATGCAATAATATTTCTATTGAAACCGCAGGACAATAGGATGACAACATTCTTCCAATATTTTATGAATCACATTTTTTCTAAACTTCATAAAGATGCATCCCAAAACATCATTTTTGTATTCACACATACTAAAGGGACAGATTACAAACCCGGTAGTACATTACCATTAGTTAAGAAATTAATTAATGATTTATCAGATGGAAAGATATTATGTGAGAAGAGAAATATATTTTGCGTAGACAATGACTGTATAAAATATTTGCTTGCATGCTTTTATCATGATGATGGTTTGGCATTTGATGATGTTACAAAAAATTTATATACATCATCTTGGAAAAAATCTTCAGGTGAATGCATAAGGTGAGTAAAAACATAGTATACAGTGGGAAGCGCTTAAAGACAGAGTAAGGAAAGGGATGATCATGTGGGCACATAAACGACACAAGGTCCATATTTTGTTCACGAGTATGAGCAGTTTAGCAAGTTTACTTGCATGTGCACAAGTCAGCTGCAGTTATTTTGCTTTCATGGACACGAGTGGTTCATGTGCGCGCCAGATATGCTCATGAGTAAACACAAAACTTTTTTTTACTATATCCCGAAATAGCGTCACAAAAAAAAATTGGCAATAAATATGTGAAGGGAGACAGATCGATAAAATTAATGTATTTAATCGACAATTGCGAGAAAATTCTTTCTACTTAATATTAAACAACTTTATTTATAAATACATGAAAAGAAGATTGAGTACTCTGGTAATAGTGGTAGTGAAACCTAATTATTATCGTGATCACAATCAAATGAAAAAAAGTACCATAAACATTGACATGGATAAATGTTTCGTAATATGGTAGGGTGCGAAGAATCGAAAAAATTGATTCGTTCATTTGAGATTAGATCTCTAATGTGTGACGTCATCATAGAGAGGTGTTTGTAAATACATCGGTCGGTTCTTTTAAGTCGCATTTTACTCTGAGCTATTAGTTTGAAGGTTTCACTGTTTAGTGAGGGTGGCGGTCGTCAACTGAGCATTTCCTCGAACTCCATTCGAAAAACGAAATTTCAAAGCAAAAACGTATTTCAAAACTACATTTTGTTTTCTCATTTTATTTATTTTAATATTCATTTGTGCAATTAATGTAGCAAGTCTCGGGAACTAGTGACTTTAGACATAAAATATATATACGTTTGGTATTTTCCCAGATTTAAGAATAGATTCACTAACCGGTGAATGTTATTAATTTTACATTGTTAGAAGTTTTCAGTAATTTGAGTTCACTTGGAAACTGAAATGTGTGCACTTTCGGACCATTTGTATAATTACCGCGGCAACCAATGAGCCAAAGCCTATGAACCATTTTAACAGATAACAGGAGGTAGCACTTAAAAGCACTAATAATTTAAATTAAATTGAACAAACACATGCATGCGAACTGGCCTAACCTATATTTCGCCGGCTAGTTTACCACTGTTGTCTCACCTCTTCATGCTGACGTAACAGATACGTGTCGTCGCACTGAGGCCTTTTATTATCGGTGACAATGGTTCAAAATGCAGGCGCGTAAACTTAAACGCTAGTTTGCGTAAGTCGTACCGACAATGTGTTGTATAAATACAACACAGGCAGTTGCTATATTGACTCAGTTGTAAGAAAATAGATATTATGTCACTTTTTAGGCTTATAAAATATATAAAGACGTTGGAACCTCATTCAATGAGGAATACCCTTGCTATTAACTTAGCCCGTTCGTATGTTGGTAAACTTCAAGGTACTTTACCACAAATATTGGAACAAATTGATGGAAAAACTAATGAATGTAGGAGGATAGAAAAGGAAATAAATGATTGCGAATTAAACATAGACAAACTAAAGAATGCACAATATAAGTGTATCATTATAAAGGAAGCTGGATACAATGTTATTTGTCAAAATCGGCAGTGTCGAAAAAGAGAGGTAAGTTATTAATTTTTTCCATTTTTTTTTTATTAAACCAGATTTTAGAACAACATAAGTACTATAGCATGCTGTACAAATTGTACAGCATTGAGGCTGGGTTGGTGTCAAAAAATGTCTTTTAGTTCCATATGTAAAAATTGTGGTTGCAATGCATTAGACCACGCGTTTAGTAAGTCCGAAGTAGAGAAAAGAGAAAAAGACGAAAATATCTCAGAGGATCTTGAACACCGCCAAAAAATATTAAATCAATCTAGATTAAGTCAATTTGAACAGAAAATAAACATATTGAAATATCAAGCTGAGAAAGAATTTATCCAAAAGTGTGCAGAAGAATTGACCCACTTCTTGGAAAGGATCTCAATTTACTCCAAGCAAAATAGGCAAGCGGACGCAGATAGGTATGTATTGAAAATTTTTGTTCAGATCTTTTGGTATTATTGACAATAATTATTTTTTAATTTCAGGGATAATGGTGACTCGATTGGCGAATTGAATAAAGGCATTGGAGAAATGGAAAAGCAGCTGCTTAGTTTACAAATGACTGGGGAAATTATAAATAAAGTGTTTCGTAAAGAAGATATCGTGACGCCCGATGAGAAGCCATATAGTATAAATCCAGTTTTGGAAAGCTGGAAAGATGTTTGTGAAGTATAGGGTACTGTAGTTAGATTAATATATGTAAATATCAAGGTTTATGGTTTATATATAAGCATGTACTTTCAAAAAAAAATTGCAATTGACATGTTTTTGATAAAATGTTCAATATTTTTTATCACATAAACTTCATAGGAAAACCATAGAAATAATTTGTTATAGCGTAATTTACAATTTTTTGGGCAACGTGTATTGTATAAGTTATGTATTGTAATATTTATTATTATAGAATCATACAATGTTACATATATACGTAGTTCTTTATTAAACATGTAAAATGGTAAATACATAAATTAATCCATCATATAAATTTATTTACTTACATAACAGTCTCTACTATCAGAAACACTTGTATTAAGCAAATTTTCGATTTATATTTGAATCTTTTAAAATGTTTATGTATTATCACACTGCTCAACTGAGAAGAAAAGTGATGACGTTGATTTGTTTTGTTTGGAAACCATTGCAGTGCCGCCAACAGCGTAAAATGATTAAACGAATGATATTTTTTATTATTTTACGCTGTCTAGGTTTCCAAACAAACGAAATAAGCTATTAATTTTAGCCATTCTGTCATTTACATGTGTTTGGATATTTCTTTATACTGTGTTTATTTTCTATTTCAATGATTTAATTATTTTTAAAACAAAAAAATTGTCTACATATTCTTTTCACATTTTGCCGTTGGTGAGACTGCGCAGGTTTCCACACAAAATTTACGTCACACTTTTCTTCTCTATTGAGAAGAAAAGTGTGACGTAAATTTAAATATAAAGAGAGATTCGAACACATGTAAATAACAGAATGACAGAAAATTAAAAGGTTATTTCTTTTGTTTTGAAACCTAGACAGCGTAAAATTATAAAAAATATTATTCTTTTAATCATTTTACGCTGTTGGCGGCACTGCGTAGGTTTTCAAACAAAACAAATTGACGTCATCACTTTTCTTCTCCATTAGTAATGTCACTGTATTACAAACTGACAAATAATAATTTTAGGTAATGTTGCTTTAAAATGTTTTGTTAAAGTGTTTGATTTTGATGAATGTCTTAATAATGAAGCAACTAAAAAACGAAATGGTTTTTAAAATAACTTTCAGTACAAAGTTTTGTGTTCCAAAGTAAACGTTTATCGATGGTTGTATCGCATACGGAATTCAATCTGAATGTGGTTAACGAGGATTCCCCTACCAACTTTTGACGTTGATTGTGTGCACTTTCCATAAGATGCGTCGTTTATTTCATTCGTCATTTTCTTGCCGCGTCTATTAGAGTGCGGCGGTTATTGGATTGCGTCTCCAATTAGAATAAATACGGTATGTATTATTAATACTTAAATGGCACAATCTGTATTAAACCCACTTATTTATTTATAATATTTAATTTTGAAGTTTTTGTCTCGTTTTCAACAGATAAACAGTAAAATTTCTTAAAAACCAGGGGATCAAACTGTTTAACAAACAGATGACAGTCACAGTAGATAAAATTCCCTAAAAACGGTGAACCAATGTTAGATAGAGTTGTTCCACAGACACATACTCCACACTGGCGAGTGTAGCATCTTTTTCTATATAAACACGATAACATGTCTTTGCAAAACTTAAGGTGCGTTTTGCTGTTTATTTTTTGATACGACCCTGTGGAAAGCGGTGTGGTTTGCGGGTACCCGATGATACCCGACAACTCGGGTCCCTAAAATGCAGGATAACCAATTCACGTATTTTTTTCCCGATGTTGAGATGAAATACTATTAAGGAATTTTCAATATGCTTTTTCTAGTGATTATAAAAATAAATTTACACTTATCACATAAAATAATTTTTATTTCTTTTCATTGTACAAATGAAAGTGTTTTTGTTATTGTACATAGGGAATTTAGGCCATTTCCTGTCCCATGTTCGATTCTCTATTGTTTTTTCCAAATTCAATTATTACTGGCTTTCCGTCTAATAAAACGCCATTCATTAAATACAGTGCTGCTGCAGCCATGTCCACATCTAAGAAACGATATTAGAAAATCAGAGATTGTAATATTGCTAATTTCTTTGTTTTACCTGGAAATATAATAAATGCCTGTCCTCTCATTTTTCCAGACATAATTCTAAATAATAATGTACTATGTGACGAAAACTTTGAGAAAAGTTCATTTAAATCTGATTCTTTAATACGTTTGGGTAAATTCTTTAAATATAAGACCTGTAAGACAATATTAAAATATTTATATGGAGTAAATATCAACTCACCCTTGATGGTGAACCAATATCATAATTTTGAAATTTTGGTATAGCTTTTATCTCTTCTATAGTCAGTTTATTTTCAGCTTGAATATTGATTTTCATTGGTATTTCATCTTCAGTTAGTTTAACTATTTTGCCACCTTTTATTGTGTAAACATTTTGTTGTGTGCAAGTGTATACTTTAGCGGTAATCCCTGATGTAATATTATTCCCATCTTGTACATCCCACTTAGATTCATTTACAAAGCAATGTATATTTCCATTTTTCATTTTTGAATCGCCAACAGTAATAGGGTTAACATTGGATGCGATATTACCTACTTTATTAGCACGTCTACGAATTTGTTTTTGGATTTTTGATGCGGTCAATGTTTCTTCAGATAATCGCGATATCAAATTAGCCTCTATAAGTTTTATATTATCCATAGGGTGGGAAAACTTTTCTCGATCTGTTGATTTGTTCTGCATAGCGAATTTAAGAAGTCTTGTTTCTGTGCTGTCTGGTTTAATAGCGAGAGCTTCATTTTCCTTACGTGAAATTTCTGTTTTGGTATCACTAAAGATGATTTATGTTAAATACCATATAATACCAACAATAACTTAAAATACCTCTTGTCCTTGTAGTTTTTTTTAAATACCTCTATTGATTCCAAAATATTCCCAATTTTCGCTTGTAATATATGTGGTTCAATATTTCTGTATTTATGAATCCTACCATCTCTATAATCTAACACAAGTTTCACATCTTCATTTGATAAGTTACAAGCTTTCAAATCTTCTATTTTCTCCAGTTGCTTAACTGCTGCTTTAAACTGCTCTGTGGATAGAATACCAGAGCAACAACTGGTCAAAGAAATCTGTTCAGCGAGTTTCTCGAAGCTGGGTTCTTTCTGTAAGTATCTATAACATCTAGGGGTAAGAATGCTGTTATATTTACGTTTGAAATAAAATACTCTTGTAAATTTATGGTAGTGTTTTGCTGTTTTTCAGCTAGATTCTTTATTAATGTATCTCCTTCTGATATTATTCTCTTTGTAGGTGGTTCATATTCTTTATAAGCTATATGTCTGTTGTTATTTCTTACAAATGACATATTTTTGGCTTTGAGCTTATGGAATTACAGCTCTCCAACGAAACAGCCGACTTTTGACAGCGATGATGTAAAAAATCATACCAACACAACTTTACATTTAGCAAATGCATAGTAATGTCAAGTTTAGTGACATTTCGTACGCGTACGATTTCACAATGCCTGAATTACTTGACGTTTGTCAGTTTGACGTTCTATTTGATATTAATAGTTTCGTAATTTTTAAACTATAACCTATCTATATATCTGTCAAACCATGTGATATGCTTTGTAACGCCCGGTAACCATATCACGCATGTCATGAGAAAGCGAAATGTCAAAAGTCGGTTGTATAATTGTAAAACCGCTGCGTCGCGAATAAACGCCTTGTCTCTAAGCTGGGCTTGTATAAGGCATAGACAAGTATAATACTTGTCTATGGTATAAGGTCGCCATCAGAGAATAAAGATAGAGAACGTTGCGACCGTGTCAATTTTAGTACCATCTATGATCTCAAATGTTAAGTAAAGAAGCTTATTGGTTTCGATTTGTGTGAAATCCGACTTGAAGTTGGCATGGTTTTTTAATCGAAAAAAAATTTCTGACAAATAGCCGGCACGTACGTTCAAAAATGAAGTAGATAATATTAAAATATATATATATATAATATATATATGTATGTATATATATATATAATATATATATATATATAATATATATATATGTATATATATATTTCATTTTTGGTTACTTAATACAATTTTGACAAGTGACCCCCAAGATGTCAGGCCATGTTAAGCTAACTTCATCCTATTTATCTGATACGTAAATGAATGACCAGCGCAAATTTACGATTTGAAAATGGATTCTAATGAAACTGTGGATAAATTAATGTATGAATCGGCATATAAAGGTGATTACGATTTGATAAAAAGTAAGGTCGATTGCAATCCAGAATTAGTACACAAACAAGACGTGGTGAGTTCTTAGTTAATATTTGATTAGTTCATAAGTTCATAATTGTTTTATAATAAATAAATAATAACATTTTATAGAATGGTAGGATATTATTGCATTGGGCTTCACTAAGTGGAAATGTAAAACTGGTAGAATACTTAATCGAGAAGAAATCTGTAGTGGATGCACTTGATGACACAGAATCGACACCTTTAATTTTAGCTGCCTCATCTGGCCGAACAGAAATCGTAAAGCTACTAATTTCCTATGGAGCCAACGTAAATCAAACTACTAACTTAGGCCACTCGTCTCTGCAATATTCCTGTTCCAAGGCTTGGAAAGAGGTAAATTTCTGTGTGGGTTATAGGAGTTTATTTAGTTTACACGCACAGATATTTTCAGATAGTAGAAGTGCTCCTTGAGAATTCTGCAGATATTAATGTCGCGGATGTTCGTGGAGCTACACCATTACATAGAGCTGCTTCAAAGGGAAACTATGAAATCGTAAAGACTCTCTTAAAATATAAGGATAAATTGAAGATTGATTTTCGGGATAATTATGGTAATACAGCTTTACATTTGGCTTGCGATGAGGATCGTCAAGAAGAGGCTAAGTTGCTAATAGAACATGGGGCTAGTTTAGAAGTACAAAATCTAGATATGAAGACTCCTTTAGATTTGTGTTCACTTTCACTATTTAAAATTATAAAATCTTTACCAAAGCACTGAACACACTATGTTACTTAAGTATTTCTCAAATATTTAAATGTAAATTATTTGTACTGGTTTCATGATTTGAATAAACGCTGTACGTTATTTTTCAAAATCATGGGGCGTTTAGTGTTAAGAGATGCCCCGCATCTGGAACATTGTTTTTGACGAAATTTACCCTTTAAGGTGGCGCCCTTCCCTTAAAATTTTTTAAGATATGAACGATTCGTCGCTTCCGTTTCCGTTATGTTAGATCTATGGGTATTACCAGTATTGCCAACCTGAGGGAATTTTTACTTTTTAGGAAATCTCGACTATGAAACGGAATTTTTCAGGAAAAATAGAAAATTTCGCTACATAAATATCCCATTAACGAAATGATCGATTTTGAAAATGTTATACATCGTTGTATTGCAAATTACATCACTAAACCCTTTCAAACATTTTGAGGTTCGCTATAAATATCATTTATTGTTCTCCAAAAGTTCATCCCCTTTGATCGAAAGTTGACGTGTTTCGGCGATTTTATAATAAAGTATGTAAGACGATGTAAGATATACTCGCAGGTACCAACACCGAATTAATATTGAGTTTGAGATAGTGTCCGCAGAAGCAATCTAGTTTTGAGCTAGTGGTTGAGAGCATGTTTTTGAAATATCGTTTAAATGTGAATATACCCTTCTTTATTTAAGAACAGTGTTTGATTAAAACGAAAACCGGCTACCCTTACAACTAGTGTTTCGTTTACCACGGACCCCTGAATAGTAAAAAATTAAGCTGAATACAGGTAATTCTGGGGATTTTTATCTGTAGTGTACCCTTTCCCGCGAGGTGAAGCCATTCTGATTAACAAATAACGTCATTGCGTGATGCTCTGTTTAGTACATACATAAGCTGCTTTCGTTTTTGTTAATCACAGTAATCATGATCATAGACACAAATCAAGGGAATAAGTAAAGAATACGTGGGTCGCTTATTTTTTCAAATTTCCTTTTTTAAAGTGTAGATAACTGAAAAAGAAACAACTTTTCTTGATAAAGTAATCGTCGCAAACTTGATGTTTTTAGCACTTCTACTTAACATACTCGTTATTTTCAATATTTTAAAGCAACGCATGGCCTATATAATGGATAATGGCGCTATATTATGGCATCACACCACTAACAGGCTCTATGGGTGGGTGTATAAAATATTGAAAATAACGAGTTTAAATCAGTATATAATCGTATATTATTAAATATATGTTAAGTAGAAGTGCTAAAAACATCAAGGAAGGTGTTATAAACAACGTTTTCGTGGAGAAATACCTATATTAAGATGAAATTCTAACCTAAAAAGTACGTATATTTTATTTAATTGTGACTCCTGTAAGTTTGCGACGATTATTTTATTAAGAAAAGTTGTTTCTTTTTCAGTTATCTACACTTTAAAAAAGGAAATTTGAAAAAATAAGTGACCCACGTATTCTTTACTTTACCCAAAACATTTGTAAAAATATGCACTCACTATACATTTTATTTGAATAACTAAACTAATGTTTATTTCTTCCAGTAGTGACAGGTGACAGTATGAGTTCAGCTTCGTGAAGTTATAGGTTAAGTGCACGTAAATGTTTGTTTATGATCAGTCAAATCACAAAATTTATATGATTACTTTGTTTGCAATCACGATCAAAATTTCAGTAGTGGGGGTAAAAATAATCACGTTGATCAAACGCGCTCTTTTATAATCCTGTTTACGTGATTACTAATCATTGGTATAAACGAAAGCAGCTATAGTGCGAAGTTGGAAAAAGTGTTTGGAGTGGTGCAGATAAAAAGAATTAAAATGAGAAGATGTACGTATTTCGCTTTTATTATATATATAATAGTATTACTGTACAATAGAATTTTGTGTTTTCTTTTAACTATTAATCAACACTTGATTTGGTTTTTATTAAGGAAACATCCAGTACGCCTTTGCTTTTGTTATAACAACTTATATACCTATACATACATATGTAGAAAAAACTTCACACAGGATAATATGTATATAATCTTCAAAAATGTACAAAAAATATTTATAATATACAAATAAGTTACTAAGAATCATCGATAGTAACAATGAAGAAAAAACGATTTGAAGCTAATATGATAATTAGGTAACAAGTATCTATTTTCCCAATAAATATAACAACGTTGTTTACATTCTCGTGACATAAAAATTCAACAGAAGGGTATTGCCTATTATTTTCGTATTTACTTATTTTTTGCTAAATTTGTCACAAGATTGCAATCACAATATTATTCGACATCAGATAGGCCTAAGTAGGTATTATTAACATACACGGTTTATTGTTTAGGAATGGGCGTCGGAGTTAACTTCTTTTTTTTTGTATTTTCTTACATTATGTTCATTCTATTTAAAATTTCAATTTGAAGTATACAGTAAAAAGTTCGCATTGCAAAAAGTGAAAAAAGTAACGGTATTACAATGAAGAGGATCCATAGATAGTGATTGTTCCTTAACGTATCTTTTAGACTAGTAAATCGCATGTTCATGTGATTAGGAGGTCTTAGGAAAGGCGTTTGACGACCGGTCCGGAGATTGGGCGTCGTCCTGAAAACAACCTTTCAATTAGAGGAACGTCGAATGTCCTAAAATATAAGCTCGCCGATATTACCTGGGATATTATACTGGACCTATTGCTAGAAACACCGAGATCACTGGTGAAAGGGGTCCGGAGGCAATCAACTCCGTTTGCTTCCACGGCGTGTTCAATGCTTGTGCTTAAATCTACAGAAGAATCACTGAAATCATTACAAACGGTAAGGCCAAACGCAGTTATATAGAGCGTCCACGGGAAAACGAAACACTGAGTATTTAACCTTTCTTACAAAATCGCTGAGACACGTCAACTTTTGATCGAAGTGGGACAAACACATCTAGCAAAATTTAGATTTGCCGCTATTATTTTTAGTAACTTCAACATTAAGGAATGACATTATCTATAATTTTGTATTACATTAATAGGTATTTTAATATCTTTATGTTGAAGTTACTAAAAGCAATTGCGGCAAATTTGAATTTTGCTAGGTGGTAATGACCTTCATATATTCAACCCTCTAGTAGCAGAGGTATCAAGGCCACCTATAACTTATTACTCAACTCATAATAAAATACAATTTAAAAGAATTGGTGCAAGGGGATTGCTGATATAATGATCATTTGTTCTACAAAAGTTGCCCTCAGCGATTTTGTCTTTTGTTGTTAAACATTGAGGGTGTTTCGTTATCCCACGGACGCTTGTTGGCCTGTTGGCTAGATATGTAAGTACATATATAAATAAAATACCCAACTTACAATGAATTAGTTGTAAGCTGAACGGTTAAATGAACGAATACACATAAATATAAGAAACGAAGTTTTAATTTATATATTTTATTATTTGTGAATTGAACCACTGAGCCATAAATGGCGTCGTTCCACTCATCGAATAAGAATTTTATTTGAAAAAGGTGATTAAAGAAAGCTATAAGAAAAATGTTTTGTTTAACGAATGTCCGATTCAGTAGTCGAAATACGACCATGTCTTGGAACTGAGTGAAAAAGAGGGGAGATGTTCCGATAGTCCTTTATTAACAAACGCTCAGCAGTGGGAATCAAAACACCATTTGTAATTTTCATTGTGATTCATCTGTGATTTGACGTTTTAATTTTGAGGTTATGTTTAATTGAATCAAGGTATTTCGTTTTAATGACTACCTATGCTCAGTTGTATTTATTTGTAATATATTTTTTCCTAATAATCAGGCAGTGAACCATGAAGTGTAGGAGTAACGTTAAACTAAGTTAGTTTGGCGTTACTGATGAGGATGGCAATTTAGTTGCCGAAATACGTATACAGCTTGTATATATTTATGGGGTGTGGAAGTATTTTCAAGGTTTGTTAAGTCTAGAATTTGATAAATAAACAAATTAAATCAATATCTTGTTGTTTTATTGATTTAAATTACACATATAATTACTTTTGTTCCACAAATAGAACATTCAAAGTCGGGAAACTCAAGTGAAAATCATAATATCTAGCAGAATATTTTTACAATTCAACATAAATTAAGTTTCTAAATTTATATCGTTTTATTAATTTAAAATGTTGAAAAAACTTATGGACGACTGTACAAAATGCAGCAATCTCATTGGTAGTCGCGCCCGAAAATTGGCGTGAATCACTTCCAAACAAATTTGAAATGATCGCACGCGCAATCGTGCCAAAACATCACTGCGGCCATACTCGGCTGTGATTGGTGGAACGTGTTCGTCGCTCACTCACCCGTGTTATCGAAGACCTACCTTTATGCTATCGTACATCGAATGTATGAAGTTGTAAAAAGTGTGGTTAAGTTTACATTATTAAATTTTCACGCTATCGTATAGTGCCCGTCCAATTGTCTGGTTAAAGGAGGCGTAATATAAGGTACGATCATTAAAAGCCACCCGATACGTAAGTAATTTGTTGAACAATCTCTCCTTCTCTAATGTTTTATTAAAACCTCTTTGGAGGTTGGAAAAGTTTGATATTGATTACTGTTGTAAGCTAATAGCAGAACGACATTTATAATTTTTAGACAAAATACTCTAGAGTTTAGATAAATATCGGAACAAACAATTATAATTAGCATTACCTGATAACACTTCGCCGATCTAAAATAGTGACGTCCAACTTGATTCTCTCAATATTATCATTGGGCGCTTTCTCTTCGTAAGGAGTATCTTCCTCTAATAAGGGTAGTTCGTCTTCGTGGACTGGCTCGTTGACTTCCGGCCGTTGACTTTCCTTATTTCGCGACCTGGCGTTGAACTCGTGACACTCGCATTTACAGTCTTCCGGATTCACGTAACTATAAACGACGTTGTCTTGGAGCACCGAATCCGGTACTTCTATAGTTCCCCGTGACGGAATCGTCTGTATCCTCTTCGGCGGCTTCCTTCTCTCCGGAATCTCCTCGAAGTTAATCCACTCTTTCTGAACACCCTTCGGAGGAAGTGGCGGAGGCGTCGTATCGATCTCTTGGGGTAGGGAAGAACGCCTCTGCTGTGTCGCAGCGATTTTCTTCTCGGCAAATTCTAACCAGTTCGTGTTTCCAACGGTTCTCCTAGGCGACTTCATCGAATCCTCTCTGGGCAAAGAGATCTTCAGTTTTTCGATGGCTTTGGCCATCTGTTCTGCGTCGATTGTCCCGGCCGTTTCTTCGCAATACTCTTCCAGGCAGTTCGGATTGATCGGAGTGGTGGATCGAGGCCTTTCGATCGGGTAAACTTTCATTTCTACAGCGTTCCTTTGCTTAACAGGTAATATTGGTACGGCTACTGACCGTTCTAGAGGAAGCGTCGTCGGCACGTACGGTAATTCGTCCTCGAAGGAATCCTGTTGGACGACTAAACCTTTTCTTTCGATTTCGACAGGTTCCTGAGCGTTAGGTTCTAGTTTCAATTCCATTTTCCTCTTCTCCTTCAGGAAATCTATCTCGGATCCTCTTTCAGACTCGGAGGAATAATGTTCTTCGTCATTCGCGACGCTTATTACAGAATTTCTATTGTTTTCCTTCGAACATTCTTTCTTTTCCATTTTCGCCGTGAATTTTTCTTGTACTGTAATACTATGCGAACTAATTAAGTCGATAGATTCGCTGGCTTTTACAGCTTCACCGTTTACTACTGGTGATTGCGCTGGAAAATCGCCAACAATTTCTATTTCAGCACTATGATTATCGATTGCTACTTTTTCCGCTGCTACAGTTTCAATTCTTACAGTTTCTATAACGGAACCTTTTTCAATTGCCTTCTCTTTGGGTAATTTAGTCGTGAATATTTCGTTATTACTACCTAATCTGGTAGAGAAGACTATATTCTCACTACTGGTACTACTTTGTCTAAGCTGTTCCGCTTTCGTCTTCTGGACTGGACCAGGATTTGGAGCGGTGGTCGTAGTTTCCGGAGTTTCTTTAGATATATTAGCTTCTATCACGGTTTCCTGAGAACCTTGACTAGAACTCCTCAATTCCTGCAGCAAATTCCTTTGTTCGTAGTACGTCGGCGAGTGTAAAGGTATTCTTACGCTGTCCCCTTCCAGCGGGGTCTCAGTATATTCCTTTGACGATTTTTGGGAGCTGCTGGGGGGTTCCGGTTTGAATTTGAATTCGACATTTGTCAGCACGTCAACGTTCACAACGACATCTGACGAGTTACTGTCGGATTCCGATTTCCGCTCTTTCTTACTCTTGAAGAGACTGAACACGTTCTTTTGCTTGCCCTTAGAATCTATACTCTCAGTGGAAGATGGTGCAATCGATAAATTGCTTCTATCTCTATCTCTACTTTTCGATCTACTTCGCCGCCTTTCGCGTAAGTTATCGCTAGCGTCCCTTATGATGCCTGTCAATGTGTTTTTCCTCCTCCCACTACTGTTGGGTATCGTCGGAGATTCCGGACTGACTATTGCCTCCTTACTTCGGAATATCGAGGCAAAAGAACTTTTACGCGACAGGGAAGGAGAGGGACTCTTACTACTCGCTACGGGTTCCTTTAATATCGACTGTCGCGAGAATTTCGGACTGGCACTTGGAGTACTGGATATACTTCTTCCATGATTATCCTGGGGAGGTCTAGTGGTGCGAATTTTGGAATCGCTTTGGATAATCTCTTTGAAAGACTGCGACGGGCGCTTATTAGTGTCATTCAGATCGAGGGAAATCGGTTTTTGAATTTCTGCTTTACCCTTACCACGGAAATCGTCGTACAAGTGGTCTGGTTTTAGTTTGATACGTATGTACTTTGGTTCCTCTTCTTTCGTTTCTTTAACGATGGCTTCGTGACGTGGCTGTCGTGTTTTCTCCTTAATTTTATTCGCCGATGGTTTTTGCTTGGTGCTTTGCGTTTTATTGGCGGCATAAGCGTTAGCGTTGATCTGAAGTTTCGGTTTCGCAGTTGTTTCCTGTTTTATCGACACATCGTCCTTCGGAAGTGGCCCTTTTAAAGGGATGTAAGTGTACTCGACACCACTGGCAGATATTATTGTTTTGGGAAGTTTAGGTTTTTCGTCAGGTTTATCGACGGTGATTTTGATGTTACTTTTCACAGCCTGAACTCTCTTCTCGTCCTTAATATTCTTTTCGGACTGTGAGGGTTTCTTATCGCTTTTACATTCCATCGTTATACCTTCGGCCAATATCGCTTTAGTCGGATCTACGTTCCTACTCAACAGCGCTATCTCGAGGTCTTCCGGTTCGGTTTTGGTCCCGTGTTTATCCCCGCCCTTCTGCGCGCCGGGCTCGTCTGGTTTGGTGCCGCAAAAGGACGTCTCCAGTAACATCTTGTGTGGTGATGGGGAACGTGAAATCCCCGACTGTCCGGAAATGACGGACAAGTGACTGGCGTTCGATATCCGGCTGTGTGTCGACCCCTGGCTACCTATACTGGATAGACGAGAGGTCCTTCCCGAGATGGATAGAAGGCCTATCTCGGAACTCTGCGAATCCTTCCGCTGGTGACTCTGAAAATCGTCCTGCAGCGGCGTCTGTACGTTAACCCTCTTCTTCGTTGGCTGCGATGCGTCTTGAAAATCCAACTCTTCCGTGGAGGATCGTAAGTCTAACGTACCTTCTTCCCTGAATCCCAATCCTAATTTCGCCCTCTCCGGGTCGTGACCTTCGAAGAGTTCTCTCTCTGGAGTACTATCCCTACTGTCTTCATGGTGTGACGAGCTGCTCGCCCTTGAGATATCGATTCTGGGCGTGCTGGGTGTTTGCAAGCTCGCCTTGGTACTCGACTGTGGCGTCGATACTGACGACATCGCTGTACTACTCGGAGGCGTTGTTGGGGCACCGACTAAACTTATACCGGTGTAGACGAATTCCGGTGTGATTCTACCTTGAGACGCTGGCGTGCTGGGCGTTACATCTTCTCTAATACCGGGAAGACGAACGAGCGAAGCACCATCGATTTTCTCCTCGGGACTCTCCAACTGAAACGAGAAGAAAAAGGTATCGGAACGGCCAAACGTTCGTAATCGGGTGTGCTCGGGGATTAAAATAGCTTTAACTCCGCGATGATAGTTGAGGAGTTATGGTGTGGCACTCTACGACATGATACGTACATGGGATCTCACCTCGTCTGAGAGGTCCTCAAATGAGGCGAAGGGAGCAGGACCCATGCGCTTCTGACGGCGAGATGAAACATTCTGTACACCTCCGGGAGCCGACATGGTGGTTGTGGTTGTGATCTAACTGGGTTCTACTGGTAACAAGCAATAGATAATAATAGATGTTGAAATGACGTATGTATGAGCATAACAAAATTGAGTACACATCCCTACGAATAAATTATAAATATCAATTTATATATAAAATACAAAATAGGATACGGTGGCTTAAAATAGTAAAAAAATACCCTTACCACCTCGATGAGTGAAGAACTC
>JARFOC010056213.1:0-19053 GCA_031763485.1 Osmoderma eremita | reverse complement strand
TATCTCGCATTTTTCACGTTATTGATACGCCTTGCGTTTTCTTCGACAAGCACGCAGCCTCCATACAACGCTTGTTGTATACTGACCTCATTCGCCGTACTAGCAGTTCATATATACATATGTATAACGGTGTGGCAGCTATGTTGATATTTTACCTTGCCAGTAGGATTCAAGCTCTGTCGTGGCCAGCAGGATATATTCAGCGATATTTGAGAGCTGCGTTACTTACTGGTCAGAAATCAGGGTACCAAATAAAGGTCAGAAAAGACGATTGGCAACTGCTGCGATGCAATATTAGAGAAGGTGTTGCAAAATATCGAAAATTGACAGGATACGAAATACATCCATACTGGATAAAATGTCAGCAAAACAATTACAGGAAAAGTTAAAGAAAAGCAATTATCATGGTTTGGAAATTTGGTTAAGGGGGAAAATCACAGGATATCAAAACAAGTATGAAAATGGACTCCAAACTGAAGAAATACAAAGGGAAGACATCGAACAACTCGGCAATATATACAGGAAAACATGGGGGTCAGAGGTCTCACACAGGAAGAAGATGAAAAACGGGATGCGAGAAGCGGCAACATTAGCTGTAAAAAAACTCGCTTAAACAAATAAATAAATCATAATTACACAATAAAATTATAAACAATTTCATTCTACCATACGTAAAATACGACGTAACAGTCTACATAAACAAAGCTGTTTCTTTAATTGGGAAAGTCTTTGACAAAGGATGCGTTCATATATATGTTATACAGAAATTAAAAACTGTTAGCTTTCGGCCCGACAAAATAATTGTGCATATAGTGTTGGAGAACCATTTTTTAAGTTGTATAAAGTATTTACCCAATACTTAGCAGATGTTAATTTAGTATACGTACCACTCCCAAGAGCTTTACTGACATCTCCAACTCCAATAGGCAAACTCATTAATCTGGGGAAGTAATTGAGTAAATAAAATCTATTTGTTAAATATATTTGTGCCTCTTTCTTTTAGTAAATTTAGCTTGTATGATAGAATAATTGGTAAACAAGTATTATTAGGTTTTAATTCACCATCTGCTTATTGTTAGTGGTAGAAAGTACGACATGAGAAGCGATAGAAAAGGATGTACATATAAGAAATAAATATAATAAATAAATATAAAATTAAAAAATAAACAATAATAATTACTCATTTTGGCATTTTCCATTCCATTAATATCCGAGGCTCAACCGGTAAAGACGGTCTCTGTTTGGTGGGAGTAAGGGTAATATGAGTCCAGCCAGCGACAAGAAATGGGCATAAATAATGTTACTAAATCAAAAAATACTTTATTGTTTTATAAGTTGTAAATTAACACAAACTGTTATACATCACACAACACTACACAACAGAAGGGTTTTGAACTAGTTTTACGCACCACATCACGAATCTACCAGGCACACAGGAGAACGACACACCGGTGGAATTCATCGACTTCAAGTTGCTACCACAGAATCACGAGGGCGCTCAAGAAGTCCGCATATGCAGTATAGGGGATAAACCGTTCGACAATGCAATTACATAACAGTACAGTACAGTAATAATGGATTGCCGTGGTGATGATGACAGGGATATTGGAAGGTTACGAGAGTAACGAGGAGAAAAAAAAAACAAATTGAAAAATTCTAAAAGTCAGAAAAAAGTAAAGTTCGTGGGCAGAAATAAAGAAGAGATAGTAAGAAAAGTAATTTAGATAAAATTACAATTTTTAATTAAATCACTAAAACATTACTTAGCAATTGTCAATTAATTGACATTCAGAAACTGCCAGGCTCGTGTCCATTTGACATGAACAACAGAACCTAAGTTTATAAATATTGTTATTATTTAAAATTCCTTTGAAATTATTTTATTAGCATTTTCAAACACAGCAATATATTTTAGAAATTGAAAAAATGAGATTTTAAAACCCTGATAATTAAATAAAATAATTAAATAAATATAACCAAGAAATATCATAATATTGACTCAATCTTGTCACTCTACACGGAATTTTTTAGGTCTCTAGACGAGGGTGATTGCTTTGATTCTATCAGATGACCTTTAATTGAACCCGACCGTGATACACCCACGCCCATCAATGGCTTCATCATTGGCAGTCAGTCAGTACCTTCGGTATTCTGTTTAGACACTTACCGACTTTAAATTTCGGACGATTATACACTCGCTTTGCTCCTTTTTGGGTACTTTATGCCCCTCTATGTGGGAAAAGATTCAGTCTGGTTTCCTGTGAAGGGAAACGGGATTAAAATTGGTATAGTGATTATCTAAATTTAATTAAGAGCTTGTCTGTTTATTAAATTCGTATCCGAGGTGCTATCTTAGTTAATTATAATAATCCCGAATACCCAGTTCTATATTATTTCTTATTTCATCTAAGATTAAAGATATCATCTTCGCGGAAATATTACTATTTGATTTGTTAGAAAATTTGATAGGCTTGTAACCCCAACTTAAGTTAAAAACATAATTGCTAGGTTTCGTCGCGGACTCCCCGTATCATATCCTACAATAACACTACACTGAAACATTAGATGGAGGGCTATTGTTTATTTATTAGATTTTACCTCTTATCCAGGATCTAATACTGAATTAATGTTAATGTTAAGCAAGCATTTAATCATAGGGATCTGTATCGAAGGGCCGCTACAGATCTACTTTTAATGATCTTATCACTAAACAAACACAACTTCTCCGTTCCGGAAGAAAAAAAGGACAAGCCGCACTGATTATAACATCACTTTCCGTATAATGCAAGTGTGTTCCCATGGCACATTTACATTTTAAATCTGTACCTCTGGGCCAAATCTCGGCTCGAGGAATTGTCGAATTTATTTCGTTTTAATAATAAGTTAAATGGTTTTTATTACCTGCACCGAGACAGACTGATGACTTTATTTCCTTCAACGCCATTAGGCTCGCTGGTAACTTGTTTATAAATGGCAGTCCCCAAAATGTTACTGTTTAATCGTATCCTTCAAACTATTTTGTTGGAGTTATTACTGAAGAAAGTTTATAACTTTATCTTTAAACTAGAATAATAATTATTGTTATTTAACTTTTAAAAGTTTCTATAGGCGTGTTTGTACCCTCTAGCAAGAGATAATTTCGACAAAGTAACATTTTGACTACCGCTCAGCCAAGCATATTGAATATAATTAGTCTTTAGGCAATCATTTTTTCCACGAGGATTCCACTGGTAGCGGCTTTGTATAACACATTTGCATTTCTTATACCGTGTTTGTTTTCCGGAAGCTATACTGCGGGATGTATGCTTAAAAATTAATCAACCTGTATTATGGCGTGTCTTCGCGGTGTGATTTTTGAAACGTACAAGCTGTAATTTGCCTCGATGTATGCAGATATAAATCTTTCATTTCAGTGAGTATTCTTTACCGCTGTGGACATGTAGTAGTTTTTTTATCGGCTGATTTAAATTAACCAAGACGGTAGAAAAGAAAAGAAATTTCTTGACGATTGATATACTCCAGCAACTGACAGTTCTAATGATTTTCTTTAAAAAATGTTAGAAGTAAAACTAAAAAGTACCCTTACCACCTCATTGAGTGTAAGGCTCTATACATTTCAAAATTAGTTTCTGAAAACTTACTTTTCTCTCGTGGCGATAAATGTACTACGCTTATATCGTAAAAATAAGAAAGCTTAGACTACAAACACTTTACTTAAAAATTACCGTGGAAAACCCGATCATCCGTTGGGTAAAAGTAAAACTTATAACAATAAAAAATTAGGGACATTCACCAGTTAGTAAATCTATTCTTAAATCTGGAATAAAACAAAATGTATATGCATTTTATATCTAAAGCCACTAATTACCCAAACTTATTATATTAATTAAACAGATGAAAGTTAAAATAAAGAGATTTTCGAAAATTTTTTTTTTCAATAATCCGAATAATATAATATTGTTTTGATTTGATTGAGTCTCTAATGCAGAAAAAGGTCTTTCAAATCCCTTAACACTGCGGCCTTAAGCCCTATTGTATTACTCTGGATTCGGTTGTTTCCTGACTATGCGAACAGATCTACCCCCTGACAATGTTTAGTAGTGTGTGCGACAAATCCATTTCCGGTATGCCCCGTAGTGTGTCTATTGCACCTAATAGCGTGTTTCCCCGATGGCTTAATGCGTAACACTCAAAAATAATGTGAGAGGTTGTTTCCTTCTCTTCATTACATAATCTACACAGAGATTCTTTTCTAAAGACTCACAGGTTAGGTTTCCGTGCCCAGTGAGTCAACACTTCATCACCTTAATTTGCGTTATGCCAAGGGACAATATGTGAGATGTTTGGCAGTCAGCAGCCAAATGTTATGACGGCTTCGTTATCATCTGTTTGCTGTGTTGCTGGCCTGCTACATGGTGCCATTGTTTCTGGAGTTGTTCAGTCACCCACCCAGGAACTTCACCACTCGCAACGGTTTTTTATTGATCCCAAGAGCTGACCCAGGTCCCTCTCTTGCTAGCTGGTAATTGGCTGCAACCACCCCATACCCCACACCCACATCAGCTTAACTGTATTGTATTTCCCGAGGTTTTGAAGATCACACCAGTCTGGAGACATCTGATAAGATGCCAGGAATTTTAAGGTCGCTTGACTCTCCGTGAGAACGTAGAGCAGTTTGCTTTGTGCCCCTGCTGCAAACATCCCATAGCACAGATTTGTATTGCGCAGATTTCAGTTTAAAACACGGAGGCCTGCTTTCCCAGTGTTACGCGTCGTCTTTGCTCCAGGCTTATTCCGCATATCCCGCCCCCGAACATATACTCGTTCTCGATCCGTAGGAATCCAGATTCTAGCCCGCGGCAATATTCGTTTCAGACTCTCCCTTTATCCCTCCCAGCCCATCATGACTTTGAAGGGTTTGTTGGAGGAGAGCGTAGGGTTCATAGAGTCACGGCTCATCTCTAACCGGAGATTTTCACCAGCCTTTGTTATCTTGGTATGGCCAACGTTATTTTCAGGTTTCCAACTACCATTACATTAGCATTAGCCTGTATGCTCCCATCCATGCCTCTTCCCTGTTATAAATATCAAGATGGAGCAGATTTAGCATGCTCTCCATGGCTGCGGTAGGCGTGCTTCTCATTGCACCCGTTATACAGGGACATGTCTGTCTCTGAACTCGTAGGAGTTTGGTTGTTTGCCTCTGATTAGTCTTTGGGCACCAAAGTGGTAGCCATAAGTAATCATGGGTCTCACCACTGAAGAGAGAACGGTAGCTTTAAATCTTTCCAGGATTTCAACATTCGAATTTGAAGTAGATCCCCCTCCAACAATAGTTGTGAAAATAAATGAATTAATGCAAGAAAATTGTATTCGTGTATTAAACTAATCTCCCTCGTAACTTTTTGATTATTGATTTTGAGGAAACAGTGTGTTGAATCACATATTATATTCTCTTTGAAAATATTGAAGAATATGCAGTGTTCAATTTAAAAAATACCAAATTTTAGTTTCATTCAATTGTTTTCTTTTCTCATTTGTGCCTTAGCCAACAGTAGAAACCACTAAATCTTTGCTAATTTAACCGAATTTGTAGCATTACGAATAAGAAATGTAGCAATACTGTGCCATTATTTTGGAACAGCCTGTACATAAATGTCCCTACTTTGATATTGTAAATATTTCAATTTTAATTGAGTATTCTTAATTGCACTACGAATTATTAAACATTTCCTGCTTTGTTTTGACGTGCTCATAATATTCTGATTTGTCCAGGATGACAATTCTATTACCTTTGCCTATTTTTAGATAGAAACAATCTTAGTTTCTCAAATTTTTGATAATTTCTAAATCTGATTTTGTATTATTATTGCTTTTATAATTCTAACTATTCTTGTTTATTGGAATTTTGCACCCGACTCTAATGTACTTTTCTGTACTTCGGGTCTCACCGAAAACACTCCTACTGCTCCCCATTTTTCACAATCAAGGATATATAGCAGAAAGGTAACGATATTCATACGTGCAATTGCAGTAATTAATCATTATTACCACTTCCGAGCCTCTATAATTTAAAGAATGTCCTCCATATTTCCCACCCCATATCCTTCGAACTTCCTTTCCAGATCGCCCCCACGCGTGCTGTTCCATTGGTTACTCACAGATTTCTGTTTCCAAATGTATAGCGACTTATTTTAAATAATTTGTATCTCTCCATTGTTAGGCCTGGGATACAAATAGTTTTCTTTAAGTACTTCTTGCCGTACTCTCAAGTTTGTTAATGTGACAATAATGGAGCCTCAACTTGCATTGATTACCAATCCTGTAACAAACACTATGTTTACCTTTTTTTCTTAGTGCGATATTTCCTTTTTCTACATTCGCCAATTTTTTGCATACGCGTTTCACCAGCGGCGACAAGTACTCCTGTCGCTAAGAATCTCAATAAGAGTTTCCTTTATTAATGTTCGTAACTGTTCTTTCTGCTATTCTTCGATTGGAATTTGCGAGTTTGTAGTAGATAGCAGCAAACACTAACTTATATAAAATACAAATAGTAGGATACGGTGGCTTGAAATAGTAAACATAAAAAATAAAAAATACCCTTACCACCTTGATGAGTGAAGAACTCCGGATACGTATCCGGTTATTTCTTATTTTTTATTTTTAGCATTTCACAAATAACACTGACACTATAAAATCTATAGGAGCGAAGAAACGCTTGTCCCTCCATAGCAATTTACAAACATACACCCACAATGTTAATTTTCCAACATATATTTATTTAAAACTTTATACATCCATTTATTTTAGCAGCTAAGCTATTCCCGGTTAAATAATCGATACTTATAATTCGACAATAGTGTTAATTCTGGGCGTAACTTCCAACACGCTCTAATTACGATCGGAAAACAATATCTATCTATCCATTCCTCAGCATTAGTTGCAAATATCGCTTTAATAACTTTAATCTTTCCCGTCTGCCCAGGTAGGAATTCTGCAGACGCACCAGGAAAGACAATCAATAGATTTACTTAGTAGCCCACAATGGCCATTCGGGCTTACCTTACCGAATAGGCGGAATAGACGGAATAGATTAAATTAAGCATGACCCGATGCTGCCCACGGCGCCGCCTACTACGCTCCGAATAAGTTATAAATTTCTGTGAAAAATTGAAAACATCCATGGTGGTGGTTTTGGGGGCTACGCCGGAATTGAAATACACTCACTAGTTTATGACGTGGGGACGAGCTTTGATTACAGGGAGCGCTAATTTGCCCTGGTCTAACAGTGGGTTTGCTATTTTGAGTTATTAACTTTTGGCTGCCCCCGCTACGGGCCTTTGTTTTAGGAAACGTTTTGCCGCACATTTGTTTCTTGGGCCGTTCATCAAACTCGCGTGGTGGTGTGTTTGTAGGATCATTTAGCGATACATTATGGGCCGTGGTGGTGCATAGTTCGATTGCTGTAGGAACTCATGTAAATTATGGCGGTCTATTTCATTGGGATTTATTAGGGTGCTTCGTTTGAATTGGTTTTGAGTGGTAAAGGAAAGAAATAGAAGATTAGGCATTCGTTGATTCTGTCGTTCGAATAAAAAGCTTTTATAAACGCTCGACGGAAACGTTACTTTCACATTCTAATATAGGCTTTTTAAACACGCAATTTTAGAGAAATGTGCAGAATGGTTGACGAATTTGCTAAACAAACAACCATTTGTTGTATCGTCATGGAATGTATTTGTAGAATTTTTAACAGACAAACGACGTAAAAGATTCAAGAACTTACGTGAAATAATTTGGCAGCCCTCTCTATCACCGCAAACCATTTTTACAAGTTAGTTAATGTGCTAGCTGCAAAATTTCTTATCATCGGAACTTACTTCTTATCGTAGTAAATACTTACACGCCGCAGTACTCAGGATTTTGTAGAAATAAGTAATACAAACAAGTGGACTCTAAAGTAACACGTTTATCATTGAAGAGTAGTCGTTGTAGGAAACTTTCACAGCTGTTTCCAGGATCAATATTGTTTCAAATAGTAACACAATTTTGTTAAAATTTGAATACCTTTGGCAGTAGCAAAAATTAACAGTCTGTTGTAGGAAAATTTAGCATACATTTTATAATTATTTGATAGTATTACACAACGATGTGACAATAAAACTACAAGAGCATATTATAAAAAAAAACTAAATATATGAAATACATATAATTGGCGCTCTCTGTCACGCGACCCTAAAACTACAATGCAATGCACATGTGTAGTTCACAGCTAACTATCCTTTCGCTTTTATCTCTGTGTCTGGTGCGGCTAGGATACTGTGGATAGTGTTTTCTTAATGTTTTAACATATCTACATATGTATGAATTTTCTTTATTTACATCGCAGTTAATTTTGTAAGATTACGGAATGGATAAATTCGTTACAGATCGATTGAGGGAGTGGGTAGGATGTCTCCTGTTTAGAAGAAAAATTTAGAGGTTAGTAATTTTCCTTTACATTGGGTGCGTTCAGGGAGTAACGGCGTTGTGCGGCGCTGGTCCTGAACGCTACCGCTAGATCTAGCGTTGGCCCTGCGTTGGATCTAGCGGTCGCCATGTTGCTAGCAAAAATAAACTGCGCTGCATGACCTAGGGGAGAGTGGGGATAGGCGCTAACCATTCAAATACGAATTCAAAGAAACATTGGAATGATGTTAAATCACTAAGTAATGCTTTTTTTTATTTGTGTTAGTTTAAATCATAGAAATTGTTATTATACAAGATGTAGGTATTTAGAAACACGTAATGTACATATAAAAAGTATAAAAGTTTCAATTTTTCAATTTCTTTATAGGTATTGTGCCCGTTGTCTAAAGAAAAGGAAAATTGACCGCAATCCTTATAAAACTGCACATAGTATAGTAATATGTTGTAAAAAAACAACTTTCATCGTTAGCCGAGGTTATAATTTGAATATTTACACATGATTTATATTAACCTTGTTCTATACCAAAACTGCATGGATATCAATCGAAGAGCCGACAATTAAAAAAAAAATATATATTACTAAGTATAATTGTGTAACTTCATGAATGCCTTATTACAAGAGTAAATCGAGCATGCGCGGTTTTTTAAATGGTTAAACCAACGTACAACGGGTACAAGGGTACAACCCACATGTGCCAGAAGAAGCGGAGAAATTGCACTGTTCTATCAGTTCTAGCGCTGGCAACGGGCGCTGGAGCTAGGGACTTCTAGCACCGCACTGCGCCAGAACTCCCTGAACGCACCCATTATTACCATAGCGATTATCATGGCGTAAGCGATCAAGAGCTGGAGTTACTTACGTCTGTTTATATTTAAAAAAGTATTTCTAAACATTATGTTGTATATCTGGGGTAAATTCTACAATAGATAAACTGCTCAGGTGTTCTTCATTCATGGAAATGTGGTGTAGAATATTTGATGAAAGTTTCAGGCCTAATAAGCGCAATAAGCGATGATTAAGCCTAAGATATAAAACAATGGTTGCCAGACATTGGGAACAGGAAGGAAACGTACAAGATACGACAGACATTTGAAGAAAGCATTTTACAGTATTTTCAGAATTATCCATTTCCGAAACTACCTTTAGTTTATACTTTGTTAAGCTATAGCATTAAGTACTTGACGGCTACAGGTAATTTTAGGTTATGTTTAAAACAGTAGTAATTTATTTCTTACAATTCTGCTATATTACTATGCCACCGGGTTCGGTAGTAAAGTAGAATACAATTGTCGATTGAAGTATCGTAGAGGGTACGTCCGGAATGCCGTAGTAGTTTTCACATTTTCATCCCTTGACTATTACGTCATACCTGAAGAAGGTTTAATAACTGAAACCGGTAGCATAGTTATGTAGTAAAATTATAATAAATAAATTAAGGAGACTTCTGTTTTGTTTTAAATATTTATTTGTATTAAAATTGTAATAATTCGTTTGTTTTAGTTAAGAAATCTGTTTCTAGTTTGTAATCTATACACCTACCCTGATCCTTTACAACGAATTCGTAAAGTATGAATTCGTTGTAAAGGATCAGAGTAGGTGTATAGATAAAATAAAGAATTAATGATAAAGTGCTACAGACAACTGAATCATTTTAAAAGATCAATATAGACATTTTACATACTACAATAGATAAATTTCACAATAAAAGTTAGTACAAATTATTGCAAATATATAGGTAGTAATCTGTACAAGTATATACTACAAATATTAATACACAAATTAAAACTTATCCATACAACAATGTAGTATTAAGTCATATATTGTTTCGTAGATTTTACAATAAGGGTAACTAAAATTTATTACAGAATTATAATAAGTAGAATAAATTTTACTACAGCAAATACTACTTTTCCTACAACGTTGTACAGAAAGGGTAACTGTCCATTCATTTGTCTCATGTAAATTGTAAGAATTATTACTACAAACTTAGTGCTACAATCTCTTGGTAAATATTGCAACAAATTGTACTTGTCCCTATATGTACTACAATCTGTAGTATAAATAGTGACAGTTCATTCAGTGTGGTGCGATATATTACGGAAAACAAACGCAATTACAACAATTGCCTATTCATATGCGGTAGGTATCAGTAAAATCCTGATTATTTTTTGTAAACTGATAAAAAGCGTATTAAATCTTCTCTTTGATTGATGAACATTGCATACAAATACAAGAGACTAATAATGTGAAGAATGTAATGCTACTATAACGTAATTATAACACTGGTTAACAAGTTTTTTGTCCCAAGCACAAAAATGCCGGATTCCCATGCATGCTGAAATCAATTATGTATTCAGAATTTCTCCATCACCCTTAGTTTCTATGTTCCAGGATATTCGCTTATCCACCTAAAATATGCCTGCATACTAGAGACATATGTTGTATAATAGAACATGTTTTGACGTTATTTTAGTTGTCGGCTAGAGCTTGGAACTGATCAAATAGCATGCAATGGGTAATGTTTGAACATGTCTTGACGTGTTAAGACCTGCATTTCCCATTCCTAGATAGCATCTCTCGTTATTTATTGACGTTGTTAACGTTTTAAAGAGTGTTGCGTTGTGGTGCGTTCAAGCGATTGTAGCGAAATCGCGAACATTCGATCACCTGTAAAAATGCCAAGGAAATGTGTACAAGTGCTACATTTGCGGCGAATTGTCATTTAAATATCAAAAACGGTCTTTCACACCTCTCCTTAAAAAGTGCTATCAGCAGTATTTCAAGTGGAAAGTAGGTGATGAAGACAAAAGCTGGGTTTCCCATATTTTCTGTGTTACGTGTGTCAGACTTCTTACAGCGTGGGCAAAAGGTAAACGACACATGCCTTTAGCTATTCCTATGATTTGGAGGGAACCAACAGACCATACTACCGATTGCTATTTTTGTCTTACAAATATAAGTGGTATTACTTCTAAATCCAAGCATGCTGTAAAATATCCTAATATTCCATCTGCACTGAGACCAATACCTCACAATACGGAATTACCTGTGCCTAAACCTCCACAAAACATGACACTAAGCGACGATGAAAGTGCTGATGACGAAGTAAACGAAGAAAGTTTTGGTGGCGACAATATTGATTTGGATCCAGCATTTTAACCTGATTCGTCTTGTTGTGTGCCGCATCTTCTAAGTCAAGAAGACCTCAACGATCTCGTCCGCGATTTAAAGTTGTCTAAGAAGCAAGCCGAACTTGAGAATTTCTTCTCTGTGGAGGTACTACTCCACAATGGAAATAAGCTTCCCTCTGTTCCTTTGGCTCATGCAAGCGACTTGAAAGAATCTTATGACAATATGAAGCTTCTTTTGGAAAAAAAAAGTATAACGACTTTAAGTGGAATATTTGTGGCGATTTGAAAGTTGTTTCACTTTTGCTCGGCATGCAATCCGGTTAGACAAAGTATTGTTGTTTGCTCTGTGAACGGGACAGGAGATATCATTATAAAAAGAAGGAGTGGCCAAAATGAGCTTCACTGACACCAGGAAATAAGAATGTCATTGGTATCCCACTTGTTGATCCTCAGTAAATTTATTTGCCCTCTTTGCACATTAAGCTTGGGTTGCTGAAAGACTTTATCAAAAGTATGGATAAAACTAACAGTGGGTTCGCCTATGTGAGGAGTAAGTTCCTTAAGATCAATAATGCTAAGGTAAAGGAAGGTATTTCTGTTGGACCCCAGATAAGACAGCTACTTCGAGAGGAAAAATTTGTTGTCTCGCTATATGGAATTGAAAAAGCAGCATGGTTGTCTTTTAAGGAGATTTGCGGCGGCTTCTTGAGGAATCGTAAAGCCGAAAACTGCGTAGAGATTGTTAAATAAAGTTGGGTTGCAACATGAGTCTAAAAATACACTTTCTTGACTCCCACTTGGACTTTTTCCCAAAAAAACCTTGGAGCAGTCAGTGACGAGCTTGGCCAAAGGTATCCACCAGGAAGAGATACCAAGGCAAATGGAGCCCTGCTATGTTAGCATACTATCGCTGGACGCTGAAGAGAGATATTTCTGATACAAAGTACACCCGAAAGTCATATATCACACGTTTTCCAAGTAAATATATCACTTTGCACGTCATTTTTTTCATGATTTATACACATATTATAATATATACTTTCACAGAACTTCATTGCTTTGCCACTGTGAAACTCTGCCTGGTAGCAAAATTCTGAAAACAGATATGAAATATGTGTAAAAAGTACTACCAAGATCGCCCACTTTACCTCGTGGGACAAAATAAATCTGAAATTTTGTTGACCAGTGTAATTATTCTTTATAAGTTAAACATAATGTAGTATAAATGCGTGGTATAAAAAGTGTTTGTTACAATGCAACTGAGTTTTAGAATGAAATAAAAACGACATGTACTGAGAAGTTAAAAAATATGAAACGATTACCTTGACGGAAAATAAAGAAACGATACTTCTGTTGTAAATGATATAAGATAAGCAAGGTATGTTTATAGCAAAATTATATTTTAAAATAAAATGGAAAGTACTATTACGAAGAAAATAACTAAATAAAACATTCATTTGTAGAAAATAAATAATACTATTGTTAGAAGTAAAAGAATAGTTGATACATTAGTTAGATCCATGTTCAAAATAATCTCCTAACTGAAAAGCGTAATGTCCTTGAGGTGATATGTTCCGCAAACAATGATTAATTTTTAAATGTAGTTTGTCGATTGTTCCAGCTTTGTTATTCTCGAAACCATAAATAAATGATTTTCCACAAAAAAAATATTCGGGGCTAAATCAGAAGATCAGCAGGCCAACGAATTGCACTCCGGCCAGTCATTAAATATATTACTTAAATATTCTCCCACTAAGCATTATGCGAAGCACACCCATCCTGCTGAAACCAAACGTCATTTAGTGTAATACCTCGTATGTTTTGGAGACAGGGTATAGCACAAATTTGTAAAAGAGCATAGTTGTCAGAGCCACTACTGGCGTTGCAAGCCCGACCTCGCATTTCCGAAGAATTCCGATTACACTAGGCGACTACAGCAGGCTCTCTCGTACGGTATACAAGTACATAGGAAGAGCTCGCAAATAAAACTTTATAAATCCAGTTCTACCACATTTTCCAAAAATGAGAAAAACTTAAAGAATGAATGAACAAGTTGTTGTATTTTAATATGACAAAACATAGATTTGCTTTAGAAACTGTGACACGCACTTAACAAGGTACTTAATAACACTCAACAACGTACAAATATATACAAACTGTATATATATTTCGCCAACAGTGATTTTATATTTTTTTGTTCAATGCGTTGGTAAAACGTGTTTACATGTACCTATATATGTAAACACGTTTTACCAACGCATTGTCAAAGCTCAATATATCCGTTATCATATAAGATATCAAACAAAGTTATTTACGAAAATTGTAGACAATCTTCAACTTAACATCCTAAAATTATTTTCATGTATACAGGATGATTCATATGACCAGGGTGAACCAAACATACGTTTTCTTAAGTGGAGCATCCTATATATTATTTCAGATTTAGATTAAGCTCGTGCCTCACGCTTCCAATGTACAATTTCATTGATATATACTGCGCATTTCAGAAGTTATAGGCCATTTTATCTTTGAAAATCACTGTGAGTTCAAGGTCTTGTAGACTGCAAACGGCAAAGTCTGAATTTTTGCATAGATTTGTGATTTCGACCAGTTATGAAGACTTCGGGTTCTATCACTTTGCTATAAATCTGGGCCAATATCAAAAATCTATGCTTCTAAAAAAAAATTCAGACTCTGTCGTTTACAATACACAAGACCTTGAACTCATAGTGATTTTTATATAAAATTGACTTCTGAAACGCGCTGTATAATTCAATGAAATTGTACATTGAAAATGTGAGGCACGGGCTTAATCTAAATCTGAAATATACAGGTGTTCCATTCAAAAAAAAACGTATGTTTGGTTAACCCTGGTGATATGAAACATCCTATATATATATATATATACGAAAATGTTAAGTTTAAGACTACCTACAATTTTCGTAAATAACCCACGCTTTCTCTTCCAGGCAATTTTATAATTCGCTTCCAATTTTCAGCGTCATCTTCTTCAGGTTCCTCCAAAATGTTACTACATAGTATGGCTCAATGAGTTTCTATATAATACAAGATCTTCCCTCTAATTCCCATTTTGTTACAAAAATTCCTGTCATCACATTTATAATGTTACGCAGAGGCCTATTACGGAGGTCAATATTATCATAAGATTTATTATTTTAAGATTGCAATAAATCGTTTCCTATATGAAGTCGATAATACTGGAACCTGGCAACTTTTATTTGATTCTTATCGGTTACGATTTTCTTCAAACAAATTCTTGCAATGTCATACAACCGCCAATTTAAACGAAGCGTTTTTACAGTTCAGAGTATATTTGCGCATGTTCTTCTTTGAACGCTCACGTTTTTCAAATAATTACTTAGAACTAATGTTGCTTACGCAAACTTCACCTGTAGATACATCCGCAAAATTAGCAAATTACCTGTTTTTCTTTTAAATCCATAGTTTCACAAAACATATTAATGTCTATTCCTTTCTTTCGGAAAAATACATATATTTATCTACCGGCGGAAGACCGGTGACGGAATTCAGGTGGTTGTCCAACCCCGGCACCTGCCCACGCACTCCGGCATATAAATTCATCCCCTGTAGATGGTATCTGATACGATTCTCCCAGGCCCCACTGTCGACAGCTAAGTCGTATGCAAATCGAACCCCATTTCATGGACAGTTACCGCGCACTCATTTGTTTACATTGTGTAACTCGTTCCACGATAACAACGGTCTTTATAAAAGGCTACCACCTTGATGCATAAATCTTCATTCGTCATTCATCTTCGACCTCGTTTAAGGAAAGGAGGTCTTAATGAAGAATATATCCTGTCATCGATTTTCGTATGATAGTTTATGGGATTTAACATTAAATACATTTTAATTGACACAGAATTATCACTAAACTAAAAATTAGGACTGCAGTAAATTCAATCTATATGACATCCTAATTTACAAAATTAAAACAGCAAACTCATTATCTTAATTCGACCTTCCTATAACCATCAAGAATAATCCGTTACATTCTTAATTGGGACCGAATTATGATGAAATCAGTTCTAATCATGTATGTATATATGCAACAGTAACTAACCCGTTTATGGTTTACCCCTTTTTTGGGTGGTCCCTACACGAATATACAGATACTGTTGCCGAGAAGAAATAATTTATTTTTATACCGAAACGCGCCTATAAGTCTTCGTCAATTAAAAAGTATTGGACACTTCGGTCATAATAGTCAGGTTGTTTAACACATCATTTGACAATTCCAATTTTTTTGTTCCTATTTCAGAATCTGTGGTATTGGGTTAGGACACGTCGTGCCTGAGTACACACACGCAACTCAACACATACGAGGTTATAGTTAAGTAAGTGTAAGACGAGCTGTTCAACGGAGTTGGATAATTCCGATCGTGTCTCGTTTAACACATCACTGACCCGCTGCGCTCTCTCTGGATACATATGGAGAAGAAGTATGCAAGTTTTACGGTCACTTATGCATTATATATTAAGAAGACAGTGGCGTATCTATTGATATTAATAAAAGGAGAAATTGCATTTAAAACGCATATTTGTACTGTATATTTATGAAAGCGGAAACTGGTATTATTATATACATTATTGTAGAGAAGAATTGAGTTTTTGTTGTTTGGACTATTTTCATCGTTTATTGGTTTTGGTGATCCGACGTCTCAGCAGTACGTCTACTGGCGTCATCAGGGTTGCTCCAGTAAGAGCTGTTGCTGGCCAAATCCATTATTACGAAATTCCGAATATTTTACTAATCCAGCACACTAACGAACGTGATGCGCACGGGCATGCGTAGTGCTTGTTGCGCAGTGGTATGCGCAGAGGGTTGTGTGTCATGGTATACGCAGAGCTTAATGACCAGGAACATATGCCAATCTTTATGCGCCCTTATTATAAATTTTCCCTCTGTTTTGCGGTATCGTTGCTGCCGATCTTCTACTTATGCTGTCTTTAATCATTGGTAACCAGACCTCTATGATTTCTTATGCTTATGGTATTTGGTGTCGTGGCCATATGTGCTGCTTTTTTCAATTTCCTCTTGATGTAATGGTCCTCTTTAGCTAGGATTGTCGCTTTATCCCATTCGATTCTCTGTTCTCCTTCCCAAGCATGTTGAGCTAAACGCGATTTTTCCTTTTCATCCAATCGAATCAGTTTTTGATGTTCTTTGATTCTGACTTGCAGGGGCCTGCTCGCTTCTCCGATGTTTGTTCTTCCACATTGTCACGGTACTTGGTGTATACATTCTTTAGTTCTCTAGTTTTCATTGTCCAGCTTTGTTTCAGTCAGGGTTGCTCTTTTCGTGTTTGTTGTTCTTATTGATAAACCTTTTAGGTACATCTTGCCTTGAAATACCATAAGCACACCAAGCCTTGAAATCCAAGAGGTCTGGTTACCAATGATTAAGGACAGCATAAGTAGAAGATCCGCAACATTGATCCCGGAAAACAGAGAGAAAATTAATAATAACGGCGCATTGGCATATGTTATTGAGAATTAAGCTCTGCGCATACCACTGCGCAATAAGCACTACGCATACCAGTGCGCACCACGTTCTGCGCATATATCTGTAGTTTAAATATTGGTAATAAGAAACTAAATTCTGATCTCCCAATTAGCCTTAGTGTTAGTGTGCTGGATTAATAAAATATTCGGAATTTCGAGACCGGGTTTCGAATCCCACACGAGTCAGTAAAGCTGTTAAAAATTAGTTCTCGGTCATATTTGCCACATAATTTGGAACAATGAATGTCAGCTCTTATCAAAGCTACCCTGATGACGGAAGTAGACGAACTGCCGAAACGGCGGATCACTAAAATTCAATAAACTATTTCCATCGTTTATTGGATTTTATTGATCCAAACAGCAACAACGCAATTAATCATCCATCGTCACGAGTAGAGAAGAATGTCGTTAAAGCTTTCCAACTTTCCGCGGAAGTTTTAGGAATAGTAGGGTTGGAAATATCAACAATACCAAAACAATTAACCGATGAGATTCCATTACGGGCCCATGGTTTATTGCTGGGGTCAGCATACTACCAATAGCAATGAAGGGATGCAAGCATTAAAGACGGACTCGCGTCATCAGTGTCCTCCCGAATGCTAAAACCACTTTCATCGCTGATGCGTCGCCGACCTCATTACGAGCATTCGAAAGGATGCTGACGACGCCTGGTAGGCAGAAACTCGAGTCCGTCTTTAATGATTGCACCATTTTCATTGCTTTTGCGAGTATGGTGGATCCGGCAATAAACCGTAGGCCCATAATGGCATTTTATCGGTTAATTGTTTAGGCAATTTTAATGTTTCTTATGTTACTTCATGAGTAGGGCGTTCCTGTAATCACAGCATACGCTGTCCTACTAGCTCCTTCTAACTCCAGTCCGTCGTTAATGTGGTGATTCCACCAATAAATCATGGCCCTGTAATGGCATTTTGTCGGTTAATAGTAACGTATTTTGGAAAAGTAAGTTGCCTAAATCTGAGACGAAGAACAGGAAGACCGCGTCCTAAAATGAGAATGTTGTCTGGCCAGAAATATAGTCCACGAAGAGCCGACCATTTCTGTACGACGGCTTTCTCCACGGTTACATTTAAATAGTTGTCTCAATCGCCTTGAAATGCTTTCTTACAAAATTGAAATGTCCCATGGACTGCTATACCCGGTTATTTAAACGGAATTACATATTGTCATTGGTTTCATAACAACATTATGGACTGCTGTATTTAGAAGAAGGATTATTGATCCAATAATTGTATGGGAATAAAAACATTACGCTTGCTCACAATAAAACGGCTGGGGATATCTGGGGATAACCCTAGACGGAATTCTATATTCCAGAGAGCATCTAATAAAAGCAGCCGAAAATTTGAAGACAGGAAATAACATTATTCAAAAGCTATGTGGTACATCCTGGAGAGCATCGGCATCCAGCCTGTGTAGTTCTGCTCAGGCCCCGGTCTTCTCGGCCGCTGAATACTTTTGGTTTGGCTAAAGATCCCATATACACAGAAGATAGACGTCCAACTGAATAACGCCATGAGAATAATTGCTGGGGTCATCAAATCAACAACTACAGAATAGCTGCCAGCACTAAGCCGCACCCTCCCTGTTTATAAGATTCCATACTACAAATATTACGCCCTACACTGTGCAATTTTTGATGTGTCAAAGCCGGGAACCTATTTGAAGTAGCTTAGGCGTAATCGTGACTATAAATATTACTTTTTTGTATAAATTACTTCAATTACCAAATTTAAAGACTCCGAAACGTAGTTTCTACCACAATTTGTTACTTTGTAGTAAGATAACTTTAAAGCCAATTCATTGGTAAATTACGATAGTCATATTTACCAATTCATATTACCAAGGTACGACCATAAAGTAATAATTTCTTTGAAGTAA
>JARFOC010056173.1:0-19058 GCA_031763485.1 Osmoderma eremita | reverse complement strand
AAACCTGATAGCACACCGTTGCTCGAAATTAATGTCTTTCATTTGTAGAATGCACTACGAAAACCGGGTTCATGGAAAAACTGATAACTGACAACGAAATAACTTGATCGTGTTCAAACTTGCACTGAATGCGTATTACAATGTCCACTTATCGCCCCTCCATGTCCCGTGTTACCATATCAAACGCTACGTTGTCAGTCTCATTACTTAATTTACACACCTCGTATCTGTGTATCGTCTGCCTACATGTGCTATTTGCAATTTTTCAGAACAGATGGTAAGTTACTTGTATAAATACTGAATAAAAGAGGGTTAAGAATTGCACGCTAAGGAACACCACGAACAATGTTAATTTATTTATTATGGCTACTTATTTCTAGCATTCCCGAATAACGGTCAGGTGATACGAGACGGATTTTGAATTGTTGCCGATCAGTGCCGTCGTCAAGTCATGGATTATATTCAATCCCTCGAAAAGTTAAAAAAAACAAATTCATAACGTTATTCAGAAGGGTGCTACTTTTAGAAATTCTGGGTGTTAACCAATCAGAAGTAGTTATTAACGAAGCAAATCATTTATTGGTAGAAACTGGAAAGAAGACATCAGGAAGAAGAATGTGTGTAGAGGCTGCTACGAAGGAAATAAAAGCATTACAGGGATGCGAATGCACAAGAAGCTACAATAAAAATCCCAACAAGGTACAACCAGCGCAATATATCTTTTTGTGTTACCTGTTTCACTGAAAGGCACTTAATATAATACATTCTTCTAGCTCTTCAAAGCTAAGGTCACATAGAACTAAGGTTGTGGTGAAATGTATGCTGGTTTAGTTACAATTATGCTTACATATTTATTAATATTTATTAATGTAGGTTAGGTATTGGATACGGTGGCTTAGAATAAATTTAAGTTAAAAAGTACCCCTTACCACCTTGTTGAGTATTCAGAGTTCTTTACTCAACAAGGTGGTAAGGAGTATTTTTTTAACTTAAATATTTATTAATATCCATTAATCGTACAAGCAAATTAAAACTTGTTATTGTACTCCATCTACGCTGAAGAAATTACTTTAAACCACTTAAACTCGAACCTCCTCTCGCCTATCTTTTCACTAGCTGCGAATACTTTACGTTTGGCCAATCGCTAATATGATACCGAATTACAAATCGAATTCGTAGACTCCACCATTCAGTCAAACAATTTCCTCGGTGCATAACCGGATCCTTCTAATCCGCCATCTATGCTATCCGTTGAAGCGTCTTGGTCCCATTGTTTCGTTCGACCGATGGAAAGTTTCGCCGAAACGCTTCTTTTTCGATACCAAGCGAACTCGCTCCAAAGTGGAAGGCAATTTTCGAGGACGCTACCCCCTATATCGTTCCCGATCGGTTATCGCCGTCGGATTGCTAAGTAAGTCTTAAGTTTCCCCAGTAACCTGGCCGGTAACATCTGCTCCATCGGATGCATGCATCCGGGAGTTCGTTTCTCGGCAAGAGAAGTGCGGAGTTTGGATCTGTTTCGGGCTTTGTTCGGGGAGAAATTACCCGATTCTCGAAAGTTATACGATACGTCAGGGAGAACTTCGAATGGAGCAAGTTCAGGTGCATCCAGTCTATATAGTACAGTTTGAGTATGCCCAGAACTTATTCTCTTCGTTTTGGTCCTAATTGAAAATTTATTATTAAAAAGCGTACCAAAAAGGTACAAAATACAACTGCAAAACCTCTACTAACAAGTTTTTGTTGGTTCAAACTAGATCTTGGTGAAATTTTCAACCCATACCCATGATGAATATATATTTTATGAATATCATAAAAATATGACCCCAATACTTTTATACCAAAAATGCCGCACCACACATTTACGGAGAACATATGTTGCTCTCACCTTTCGGTAGTAAGGGGAGGATTATTTGAAAGACCAATAAATATTGTTGTTTCTATTAAATATGCCATTATTTGTAAATTTCGTGTCATCCGTAACTAAAATTGCGGATTTTTATGTGTTTCTCTCAAGAACCATCTAGCAAATAATAATCTTCTTTCATCTGTCTTCTTCCTTCTTCTTCGTATCTTGAGTATACAACGTCTGACTAATGCTGCATTTAAATGGCCTGAATTTTTTTTGTTTACGAATTAGGCAAGCTTTTTCTGTGGAAACTGCGCATTCGCTTGAAATCTCGCTTGTGGATGTTTTCGGATTGTAATTTACATACGCTAAAACTCTTTCCTCGTCATCCGGTTTAAATTTCTTTTCTGCAATACATGGTTTACTAAAGGCTCCGTATTTAATTTAATTATTTTCCATCTTAGAAAATAACCTCTTATCAGGCTGCCTCCTTGCCATGTAGCGATGGGGATACATTTCACTAGCTTCAACGATATTTCGATTGGTGGCATTTCATTTCTTGGTAGCTATACATTTTCTGAATTTGTTGAATAAAACGACCAAAAAGACTTATTTGATACTCGTCTAACTTACTCAGCCTTTAATTTTTGACAACTACCTCTGTTTGTTAGTCAAAGTGTACTTATGAACTAATAGAAATAATAATTTATTATTTCTATTATTATTATTATTATTGTTATTTATAATAATTGTTTATTTCACTACAAATCAAAATCTAATGTTATATCAATGAAATCAGTAAAAAATAAACATTTAAATGACACGATGGCCAACTATGACTTCCATTTAAAAAATACAAGTTTGTATTATATCTCCAAAATAAAGAATGCCATAGATTTTTGAATCACATTATTAGATTCTACATAAAAAAACTATACTAGAAACAGTTCTCACCCATCTTCAGGGGTTGTGAACGTATTTGACATTGAAGTTTTTGGAATTTTTCATTTCTCTTGAATGTCTTACAAACCTTGCACTGGATAACAAATATGACACTAGCATAAACTATTACTCTATTTTCTAAACAACTTTGTCCATTTAACCGATCTTTAATATTAAGGAAGTTACACATACAGGGAGATAGACATGGGCACCTGTATATCAATGGAGTCTTGATAACTCACTCAATAGCCCAGTTTTACTGAATGATGGGTCAATCATCATGAGTCTGACCAGATAGATCGGAAAAATTATCACGTGGAAAACCATGTTTTTGCATAGTCCTTGAGTTATGGTTCTTAAGACATTAGATTTGCACTCTGTGTACCTCTAAGGATCTGATCTCTGGTGGCTACTTTTTGGTTTGTTTTTAGACACTGGTATTTATGTGGTAATGATTTTCAATATCGCACCCAAACAGTGTGATTGTTTTCATATTCCATAACACCTCCTTCTCAGCTTATCCGTAGTTGGTGCAATGCTAATTAGACTAGGTTGGTACAATATGGAAACAAAGAGTGTTACGATACACAAAAGAATTAAAGTCGGTCAACATGCGGAACGCTGTATCGGCTTTGCTACACATAGGAAGAATGAGGAGCGCCAGTATGTAAATAGTAATAAGGTAGCTATAGAAGAAATTTTGTTGGCAGAGAGACGTTGTAGAACATAGATAGTACGTTAGAGGATGTCGTTATATACAGCTGTTAGTTATGTTTCGTAGTATAGTGTATCTGTGGTTAAACAAATAAAACTATTAAATGTGAATTCTGGCTTTCACAAATATAATTACACAACAAGCCACATTTATCGTAATGTCTAGCACAGTTTCTAGACTTGACTATTAGATGATTTGAGTTTTAACTAGTCTTTTTTCTGTAATAGTCAGATATATTTTTCAGTTTTTCCATGGCACATCTTATATTCCCATCCCTACACTATTATCCCCGTATCCTTATCTTTGTCCTGTAATCGCTCTTGAACCTTCATCATCCGAATCCTTTTATCTTCGCAATTAAACTCTTGAAACCTCATTCTTCCCTCACTGGACTTAAACCGAAACAGAAACTTACTCGTTGAGAAACGCCGCCCCCAAGTGTAGCGTGCGGATTGGTCGCGCCCTTTCAAGGACGATTTAAATTATGACGGGACGTGATGATAATAAGTCGCGGTCGTAGCGGACGAAACGGAGTTGAGAGGAATTAAGACGCTGGGTATCCGGAACAGTGTGGAAACGCTAACCTCGTTATTTGCCCTAATCACCCGTTTCATCTTACGTTCGGGCGGGCTCTCATCAGAAACTTTTACCATTAAATTCCATTCGTAGGCGTGTACTCGATGGCTGGAGGATTTGCTCGCTTGGTAAACGGCGAAGTTATTTCTGCCGAAGATTATTCGGAGCTGGTGGAATTAAAGTTACACTAAATGTCTGATTTTCCGTGGAAGTATGTTTTCTGGGGCAATTTTAACCGAGGTAAAGTTGATTTATCTGAATGATGACTTCATCCCCAAACTACGGTTCTATTTCCAGTGATAAATTTTGTATTTAAAAGTAATGGAACGGCACATACAGAACAGTTTTCTTTTTGCACTAAACTGAACTTAAACTACAAAGTAAATAAAAGTGAATATTTTGAACATAAAGCTTATTAAACTAGTATTTAGTAGTTGATGACGAACGTTTCCTACATTTTACAAGAGTAGTTTGCATAGCAAGAGAAAGATTTTCTTAAAGGTTTAAGTCAGGTGCGTTTCCACTGTACAGCAACATATGGGTCGTGAGTGAAGAGATTTCATGTCACATGAAACTTTTAAGTCGTGGGACTCTGCGACCATATTTTGGCTTTTCCACGTCGATCGAGATACATATTTCATGAACTATTGTTTGGAGATATGCCGCCGTTTATATTCTGTTGACCGTGTCAAGTGTCGGAAATACAAAGAAGGAAAATTACTGTTCATTATGTCACAAAAACATTCCTGCTTATTTTCTATACAGTATGTTGTTGGGCAACACATAAACAAATATGTGCAAAATATTATCAATAAAATATAAATCCAATATTCAATGCACATATGAGAAAATTAACTGTACATGTAATTGTAGTTGAACTGATGTACAGTAGGTTTTTTTTATGTTTTCCGATGCGTCATAAATACCCCGTTCAAGAAAAGACACCATACACGTGTGGTGTAAATGTGCAAAAAAAGACAGACATATATCAAGAAACAGTAACGTATATGTCTTACTTACAATTAGTTACGCAATACGTTTAAAATTGGCAGATACACAATACTGAGATATGACTGAAATATACTATATCTCGTGTATGTTTTCTTTCATGGTCTTACTACCGGAGATGATTACAAAAAAAATATTGACATTGACTTTTGCGGTGGTATAACATCCTGTCTAATCATTACGTGAAATTGTTGTAATTCTCATTTGTGTTCGGCTTATTAGGGATATTTTCTAAATATTTTAACGTATTAATCACTTATTATTATAACTCTAACTATAATTTGTGAGTATAACTCTTAGAAACTTTTTTTTTCTTAAATACGTTGTCCCTTACAGAAATTGTCATGCCGAGAAAGCGCTTAGGTATTTACTTACAGGAGTTGTTCTTAAGTACTGTGAAGAAGAAAATAAAGAACGGGGGACCATTAATATCTGTTAATGCTGTCCAAGAAGCAAATGATAATTACCTAATATGTGATTTTTAGTTTAAAGTTATAACTGTAATAAATTTCAGAGGGTTTCAGATGCACTGGATATATCTGTGAGAACAGTATGTAACATAAAACAAAAATTCTTCACTTGTAAAGTATACACCTCGTTTTATGTCCAAAACCAGAGATTTGGATGAACGAACTAAGATAGCAGTACGAAATATCATCCATGAAATGTACAAGCAAAATGAGGGAAAACGTAATCAATGTCACATTATCTTTATTTAATGTGTTTCAGAGAAATACCTAACTCAAAAATTACTTAATGATGTATTGCAAGAGAGAAATATATTGAATATTAGCAAGTCCTCTTTAAATAAATTATGTCAACATGCCCAGGTTTCAAATTTAAAGAAGGAAGACAACCGTAGAGCTCTAATGGAGAAAACCAATATAGCTGCTTTAAGATATTTCCTTTTAAGGAACTATAACAAAAATTTTAACTCCCCTTTCAAAAGGCAAGTTGTTTTTCTCGATGAATCCTGGATATTTTCGAAGGGTGGCAAACGCAGAACTTGGGAAGACCGTAATATCAAAAGTGTTAGAAAACCAGGAGGTTATGATGGAAAACGATCCATTGTGGTGCATGCTGGAACAGAAAATGGCTTTATTAAAAATGCTGGTTTACTGTTTCAATCTAAATCGGCAACATCTGATTATCATGGGGAAATGAATAATGAAACATTTAAAATGTGGGTGACAGATCTGCTAATTCCAAGTTTTGAAGAACCATTGAAGCATGATTGTAATGGATAATGCCCCGTATCACCGCGTTTTATTGGAAAAATCGCCATCTCAAGCTTTGACAAAAGGAGCCATTATGCTTAAGTAATAATAACATTAACTATGACCCTGCAATGAATAAAAGCGAACTATTTAGACAGGAAGGTCATGATGTACTAAGACTTCCCCCATACCATTGTGACTTCAATGCTATAGAGTTAGTATGGGCACACGCGAAAGCCTATTATGATAAACACATAGGACGAATGGATACAGCGATGATGCAGTAATGAGCATGTGGACAGTAAGTTTAAACACATGCTCTCCAGAATTTTGGAAAAATTGTACACAACATACAGAGAAATTAATAAAGGAGCGGTTTGATCGTGAAGTAGATTTTGAGATAGATAAGTTTGTCATATCAGTAGATTATGGATCTGAATGTGAAGAAGACAGTATATAATCAAAATATATATTTAATTTTTTAGCTTTATTTTCCTTTTTTATTTATTTATTTTTTATTATTTGTGGATTTTGTAATTTATCTTGTATTTAATATTAAGTTGTTCAGTGTTCTTTTAAAAGTAAAAATTTATGACAATATATATATATATCTATGTACTTATTAGAGAATTACATTTTATTTGCTCACTTGTCAATTGCTTTTAATTACTTGAGACATGTGTGTCTACTTTGACATAAAGAAATGAGAAGGCGGTAAAGGTCTGTTCCCTTATATAACATTTTTTCCCGCTTCTTTTTCCCTCTTAATACCTCGTACATCTGAACATTGAAATGAATGAATTGAAACAAAATTGAAAGATTATTTACCTGATAAATGTTTTCATTCTAACAATCAATACTTCGCGTTTAATATGAGTTTTCCTTTTCTTTTATAATTCAAACCATTAACTTCACTTAGTTTAACTCCCTCCCCTCCCCTCCCCCCTTAAATGTAAAAGTGGTCTATTATATTACGCAATTTCGTGTTGTCCTATACCAGCTGCACTTCGATTACTATGTAGCCCCCATCGTCTCGGGATAAATATATTATTATTATGCTAAGCCTTGAATGTCAATCAAGTCATTGTTGTTGCAAAATATTTGTACCGCGGTTATCTTAATCTTCGCCCGGATCATTTTTCTCCATCTGCCAAGCATTGTATTGAGAAAACCAGCACACCATAACAAGATTACAATATCATCCGGGGCCCCGTAAAAATGGCGCTGTCGTAAACCCCCGGGGCACATCCGCCGAAAGAGAATCCCCGACTTCATTTAATAATGGCGAAAGCAAAAAAAAATCGTACCGCGCAAGATATTAGAGGGTGCTGAAAAGGGGGACAGAAGGAGGAACCAGCCATCCCAAAAACAAAATTCGTATTATGCGCGGTATCTGGCGGCGGGAAAGGGGGAAACGGCGATGTCTCATCTACCACCTCCTTCATATATTATGCTTATCCCATTCCGGTAACGTTTCGCATCTACGTCCGTCCATCCCGGATTTAGTAACAGGAGTCGACGTCGCATGCCCCAACGGCGGGTCCGTGAGGAACTCCCGGAATTCATAAAACTCCGGGTGGATAGGTAATATAATGGACGGGCGGCTTTTTTTCCGACGTTACCTGACACTTTTCTACCCGCCTTTATTGTCTTCCTTGTTTTACTCTTTTGCCTAACGTTGAAAGCGGGCTTTCCATACTACCTCCTAATTTTCGTTTTTGACTGTACACACGCGACATGTGAGACAACGAGATAGGAGGAACTCGGGCGAAGGGAAAAGTATATTTTGTTACCGCACACCCTCATAATGTAAACTTGCTGGTTGCATACGAATTTTTACTTTGTTTTTTTACGAGATGGAAGTCTAGATTGTTACAATATACTTTAATGGAAAGTAAAATGTTAAGTTTACATGAATATTCTCTCCCCTTCGTTTGATCTCTTTTTGCCATCGTAATGTCTAAAGGCCTTTTGAAATTGTTTTAGACATATATTTGATATAACGTGTCATACTGATGCCACCTTGCTCTTTAAAAATGTATAAAGCAAAATTTACAAGAAAACAAAATAACAAAACAGATAAAAATTCAAATCATTGCTTTCATCACAAAGTAGCTAGCTTTAATTTTCTAGTTCATCGTTTGTTAAGTTTTCCACCGACAAAAGACGCATATAAAACAAAATTAAATCACATCAAATTTAATTGCTGAATACAATGGTTTTCAGAAGGATATGATAAACAATCTCGTGAAAAAAACATAAACGAAAATTATCCATTAAAAACTGTACAACTCTGATACCTGAAAGTTATCAAGGCACTCAATTTGTAAAACCACCTTTTCATTATAAACACAAAGTATTAATTAATTCGGGGCGACACATGTTTCGGGAATACGTGGATACCCATTATCAAATCGAATAACCGAATGGCATTCGGTTATTTTACAATGTATTTGAGAAATAAATATTCTTTTAGTAACCCTAGTAACCTAGTCCCGTTATTCGCCTCTGGCTGGACTTAGTATACCTATACTTCCCACCGTATAGAGTTCTAGTTAACTAACTTTATTGAATAACCGAATAGATCGAATATATGGAGACAATTCACTTTAATAATTTAATTTGCAAGCGTTAATAAGTTCAAAACGAATGTATGTAATGGTCGCCTATACTGCAGACAAATTCGACAACGATAATATAAGATCAACAAAAACACAACGAGGTGGTGAGAAAGATCATAACATAAATATCCCCCCGCGAAAAATTGAACTTAATAAGGTATGAATTAAGTTTAATTTTAACACCAGTATGTATAGTTTTCTTTTACTTTAGGTTATATTAACGTAAGTAGCAAATTTCTTAATGAAAATGAAGAATGTGTTAAACAAATTTTATTATTTAGAATAGCATAAGAAATGAGTGCTTCGACGCTATAAATACCACGAATTACGTCCGAATTAAAATAAGAAATTAACTAGGTTTTAGCGCCAAGTATATTGATGATTCTGAAAGGACCCTCATAATAAGGGGTGAGTTTCTTGACAATATTTTGTCGTTTATTCGTAAATCTCAATGCTTCGATAGCTACTAAGTGTCCAATTTTGAACTTAACATTCTTTTTGTATTTCTTTGTTTGCCCTTGTATGTAATTACTGTGAATTTCATAAAAATTTTCTTGTACTTGTTTTACTAATTGTTCTATGTTTAATGGTTGTGTATCACTATCGAACGGTCTAATTGAAGTATGCCCTCAAGCTTATGTGAATCAAATAGTTACTCCAGTATGAAGTCGTCAAATACCTAAGACTGCACCTGGGCTCAACCTGGACATAACCAAGAAAAGAAAACAGATATAACAACGAAAGAATTAATCTGGAAGATCGAAAATCTCGATTATCAACAGAGAACAAATTATTAATCTATGAAGCAGTAATCAAGCCTATATGGACATACGGGATCGAGCTCTGCAGTTGTCAAAGCAAATCTAATACATCAATAACACTGGTTAACAAGATTTTTCTCCCAAGCACAAAAATGTCTGATTCCCATATACCTTTGCATGCTGAAATCAATTATGTTTTTAGAATTTCTCCATCGCCCTTAGCTTTTATATTCCAGGATATTTATTTATCCACCTAAAATATCCATGCATAGATATGTAGTATAAGAGAACATGTCTTGACATTATTTCAATTATCGACTAGAGCTCGGAACTGATCAAGCAGCATGCAATGGTTAATATTTGAACATGCCTTGACGTGTTAAGACCTGCATTTCCCATTCCGAGATAGCATCTCTTGTTAGTTCAGTTGTCGGCTAGAGCTCGGTGAATGAACATACATGCTGACGTTGTTAACGTTTCAAAGAGTATTGCGTTGGGGTGGGTTCAAGCTATTGTAGTGAAACCGCGAACATTTGATCAAAATGCCAAGGATATTTGTAAACCACCCGAACTCTTTTTGCTACTTTTGCGGCGAATTGAGATTTAAATATCAAAAACGGTGTTTCACACCTCCCTTTAAAAAGTGCTATGAGCAGTATTTCAAGTGTATACTAGGTGATGAAGACAAAAGCTGGGCTCCCCATATTTGCTGTGGTAAGTGTGTCAGACTTCTTGCAGCGTAGGCAAAAGGTAAACGACAAATGCCTTTTACTATTCCTATGATTTGGAGGGAACCATCAGATTATATTACTGATTGCTATTTTTGTCTAACAAATATACGTGGTATGACTTCTAAATCAAAACATACTGTAAAATATCCTAATATTCCATTTGCACTGAGATCAGTACCTCACAGTCCGGAATTACCTGTGCCCAAACCTCCACAAAGCATGACACTAAGCAACGATGAAAGTACTGATGATGCCAAGGCAAATGGAGCCCTGCTATGTTTGCAAACTACTGCTGGACGCTGAAGAGAGGTATTTCTGACGCAAAGTACAGCCGAAAGTCATATATCAGCACATTTTCAAGTACATATATATCTTAGTACGTCATTTTTTCGGGATTTATACACGTTATAATATATGCTTTCACAAAATTTCATTGCTTTGTCACTCTGAAGCTTGCCCGATGGAAAAATTCCGAAAACAGATATGATTATAAGTATAAAAAGCACTACCAAGTTCACCCACTTTACCTCGTGGGACAAAATGAAATTTTGTTGACCAGTATAATTCAAGGAGCCCAATGTAAAATCCTAATAGATGGTAAACCATAAAACCAATCAATAATTTCGGAATACAAAGAAAGAAATTTATTAACGCAAAAGTATATTAAATAAAAATTAATTTAGATTGAATCAAATCAATCATACACATACCACCAATTTGCAGTGCACCTTTCCTCCGGGATTTCCAAACGATTATATAAGAGACCCGAAACATTCAATTATAATACACAAAAGTTTTCCATCAGGAATAGCAGCGTGGTCCCTTTCTTTCAGATTATACCCATTCGCTCTACCATCCCTTAACAAAATCGGAAGCAACAATTACTTGGCTCCACGGACTGAACGCAGGTAAAACAGCCCTCCCCCCCATACACAGGCCACCGCAATGCGTCGTATGTTTTTCATTATTTATAATGAAATTGCTTCCGGGTGGGGATCGGCATTGTTGCCATTTTTCAAGAAAGGCGCAGCAGACAGAAAAAGAGTGCGAACAACAGACGGGCTCACTATATACGTTAATATATTTTTTTGACCAGCGCTGATAGAACTCAAAGATTAATATCAAGCCTCGGTGGAAAAAAGTGTACATTTCGCTTAGAGGAGGGAAAGTATGAGTAAATTACATTTTCCCAGAGGCGTTCATTTGGATAATAAAGGCGTATTGAATAGATGCGATTAAATTCGAATAGGAACGAATGATTGCTTTTTTGTCTGCTTTTGAAATGTAGATAAATGAAAGCTTCTATATGTACGTATGTTTTCCACTTTGTTAACGTAATGAAATACGCTCTGCATATAGTAGGTAACATAGATTTGTACAATTTGATTGTGTCGAATGAAGGATAAAAATAATATTATTTGATAACAAAAGTTCATGCTTCGTTTATCTTCAAACAATTACTGAAACACCATTCATATTATGTAGTATCATAACAGCCCTGAAGTAATCTTTAGTGATCATACTTTAAGTAACTTGAAATCAAGTCAATTCTGCAGTTTTGTTGTTTGTTCATGGATTTATATACATAATTAATTGACAATTTAATATTTGATTACAATTATTAACAAAGAAATGAATTGAATTCGCTGAAGCGTTTCAACGATGGTTATTTTTGTGGTCTAAAATTCAGATCTTATGAATGAAAGGCTTGGATAAAAAATACGATTTTAAGAATTGTGTTGAAATCATCATTGATTTTGCTGAAACCGCACATAGGTTCCTAGGTTTATATCGTCCAGTTTTGTAATAAAAGTAGCTACCGTCATAGTAAGTAGGAGTTACAAAAACTTGAAAATTTATTATAGATAGATATAAAATACAAAATAGGATACGGTGGCTCATCGAGGTGGTAAGGGTATTTTTTATTATTTTTTACCATAGATAGATAGATAAATATGTATTTATTCAGAATGATGTAATATAGCATGAAACGTCAACGTTTTGTACATTGAAAAAATTTTTAAAAAAAATTAAAATATTTAAAAAAACATACATAAGATTATATAGAAAGTATAACATAAGGACAGAGTATCTAAACATGAGTAACAAATAAACATATACTAAATTATGGTACAGTTTAGGAATTCACCAATCGTATACAAAGCGTTATTCAGCAAGTGTCTTTTCAGTCCTAGCGCGGACTGACTTTTTGGAAGATACTTCATACTTTGAGGTAATTTACTGTAAATATTTGTACCCCAGAATTCACCATACTTCTGTGTTGTTGTGTTCTGTGATATGGAACACGTAAATCCGTCTTACTTCTAGTATTATGATCATGGATATCACAATTACAGGTAAAACGATTTCGGTTTTTGTGGACATAATTAACGATAGTGAGAATATATGTCCCGGACAAGGTTAGTATTTGTGCGTTTATAAAGTCATCTTTGCATGTATCAGTTCTTTTCAGATCGCACACAATTCTCACAGCGCGCTTTTGTAAGAGAAGTATGCGCTCAGCCTCCGAAGACACACCCCAAAGTTGAATGCCATAAGTTGCGACGCTGTGGAAATTAGCAAAGTATGCCATTTTTGTTGCTTGCTAGGTAGCTATTTTTTTATTCGAAATCAACTGTATATTGCGCCAGTTAGTTTCTTTGCTAATTGACCTATATGCATGGACCATGCTAGTTTGCTATCTATATGCACCCCTAGAAGCTTCATTTCGTTAGACACTTCTCTACTGCTAAGTGTAAAGTCTAGGGGTTGCGTTTTATCGATATTGAGTTTCAGCTTATTTGAAGCAAACCACCTATTAGCTTCGCATAACATTGCATCTTATTCCATAAGTTGTCCTTGACTAGATCTTTTGTTATCAGAGAAGTATCATCTGCATATAAACATATAGAGTCCGCTGATACTAAACTACTAAATCATTAACGTATATAATGAATAGCAAAGCACCTAATATTGACCCTTACGGGACGCCACACTCTAACTCCATCATGGAAAATTTATTTGAGTCAATATCCACGTATTCCCACGGATACCATAATAATGTAGTTTGCCCAGAAAGGCTTCGTGGTTCACGCTATCAAAAGCGCGACTGAGATCACAGCTTGTCAATCGGACGTATTCTGCATGATCTAATGCACCTAGTATCGTGCTCATCACCTCGGCCAATCCTGTTGGCGTGGATTTTTCCCTAGGAAAACCATGTTGAGCTTGTGTGATGATGCTATTTTTGTCATGGAAGTTATTTATTCTCTTGCTAATTCAAATATTTTTGAAAATGCCGGTAGTATGGATATGGGACTACAATTTTCTGGATCACAAATATTTCCCTTTTTAAAGATTGGTAAGACCTTTGCGATCTTTAATTCGTCCGGAAAGTCTCCTTCCGTAAGACAGTTGTTTATGATCAATACGAGCGGGTTAGTTAGACTCGGAGCAATAGCTTTTAATAGCCTAGTGGAGAATCCATAGTGATCTAAAGTGTTTTTGCTTTTGATCTTTCCAATTATTTTATTTACTTCAACAAAGGTGACTGGTCCAAAGTAGCAAGAATTACAGCATAACTTTTCCATTTTAATTAAAAATTCATGAGGATTTCCGGCTTGATGGTCGTGCATCTGTTTGTGAAACATCGATTCATTGCATCCGGTGTTATTTGAGGATTACATTGTTTAGAGTTTTTCCCTGGTATTTCCTTAATAATTTTCCAAATGGTTTTGTGTTTATTTTCTGATGTCTCAATTTGCTGACTATAATTAATTTTTATTTCATTTTCTAAGGCAGTTTTGTACATAGTTTTATATCTATAATTAGCTCATTATTACAGCAATTAGTATTATCTCATAATTTTTGTTTATTTCATATATTTATTTCTTCTGGCATTCAATGATGTTCATGGGAATACATGTGTCCCCAATTAATCAATTTATTGGGAGATGGGGGATGATCCGATCCTGTGTGTTTACTATACTGCCTCAAAATCTATTCAATCATTAGGTTTTGTACTGGTTTCTTTCCTGTTGTTTGGCATTCCCGTCCTTCTCTATTGTGAAATTGATGTTTTAGATTTAAATTCTGATGATTTAATTGTTTAAGAAAATTTCAGCGCGTTTCCGCAGTTGTAATATTGCAGGAATTTTGGCGTTTTTCCTAATGAATCATCTTCCAGTTAAATTGCTTATTTTGGAGTGTTGTTGAGGAAGAAAATGTTATTTCTTTCTCCTATATACACCAATCATACTTTTCCAAAGTGTTTCTGCACCGCCGGTTTCTTTAAGAATAAATCTGCGAAGCCCCATTCAAAACAGCAGCGTTAGGATGTTCCCTCTAATCTCACTTTCTTATTCAAAAATCAATGCCGCAACAAGCAATTTTCTATTAAAGGAATCGATAAACCTTTCACACCCGATCGTCCGTGAAGACCATTTATAGTAAGAGTAAACGGCGCCCTCTCCAAAGGCGAAAACTTTCACGTAACAGAGCAAAACACCAGCTCATCATCATCATCATCATCACCAACCACCAGCAACCGCCGCCTTTATCGACGTACACACACAAACTTGGCAAACAAGTTTTTCGCGAATCAGCGCAAACTTCTCCTATACGGGATCGGCTCGGAAATCCGCTGATGCAAAAACCGAACACCGCCACCGGTTCGGCGAAGATGAAAGACGAAAAAATCGACACCCTCCCGTAACCCCGTCTCTCGCATATACACGCGGCGGTTGATCAATTAGGTTCAGCTCGATCTGCGACGAGGCTTCATTCAAATTGCGTTTGTTTCAACTGGCTCCCTAGTTTTCGAACGTCGAAGGGCCGGGGGCGACTGTTACGAGGGCGTTGAACGTGCCGAAAACCGAGCGTCAGAACCGCGCTGTGACCTAGATAAATGCAATAGCAATAGTGACGACAGGAACTGTCCCAGCGTAATGCGTGAATAATCGTCTCAATTTTGGCCCACTGGGAATGGGGAAGGAGGTGTAGATAATTGGGGGTTGTCCGTGTACTAGATTTACATCGGGTGCGGATAAGCGATAACAATCCCTTTTGTATTATGATACCGTGAAATCCGAAATTCTAAATATATGTATTCTCTGACATTATTAATCATGTTACCATATTGAATTTGCTTTGAAATGTTACCTACATTTCAAAGCAACTTTTGAGTTAAAGAAATCTTGTTGGGAATTCAAAACGAATAGGGACTATTATGATTAGAGTGCAGATTTTTATACACAAAAAGAAAATATATTGAAAATATCCTGTTTCTGTGCGATTTATACATTTTTACGCCCTTTAACATTAAATTTTGCCTTCTTGAAATCCACAAATAATGATACATAAAACACGCTGATACAAGTCTATCTTAAGAATTCAAGAGCATCTCAGAATCATGGACTCTAACAGAAAAACTAAAAAGTAAAGTACAGTCCTGTGAAATGACAATATTGAGAAAAATAGAGGGTGTAGCAAAAGTATAATTAACAAGACACAACAATTGAGACGGTTCGGTCACGTATCTAGAATGGGGAAAGATAGACATTCAAAAATTATTTGGAAAACTTAAGTACAATACAAACAGGGCAGAGGTAGACCCAGAGTTGCGTGGAATATTGGTATAAGGGAAATCTTTGAATATTTTACCTTAGATTGGATTATCTACACTGAGTTGATATTGCTAAGAAAACTGTAGCAATAGGTTATAAAAAGGAAAAATAATAAATATGCCATCGCCAAAGGAACTAAAAAAACAATATTCTGCAGAAGTCGCGTTTAACAATATATTTGTGCCGATTGTTGATAGACGTAAGAAGTGCAAGGAGCTATTATGCCGTTATCTTACGGATTAACCGATGTAGTATACAGAAAAAGCAACCATACGCAAAGGATCTTACCAAACCATTGAAAAACCTCCAAGATAAAGACGAACTCAACAATTTCTACACAACCACATCTTTAATTCAGTGGGAAAGGCCTCGCTAATAACAGTTATATCCCTTCGAAGAGAACACAAAACCATGGATAAACAAAAATGAAAACTTTCAAAGTTGAAAAAATAAGGTTTCATTTAAGTTGGGCGACAAACGATAACGAAACATGAGAAAAGAAAATCAGTAGAAAGATTGTTGAAGCATTTCAATGAAAGAATATCAATAGTTGAATGTAATATGGCCACATGGACCGGCAGCGCTCAGAGGGTTACTGTAGCAAGCACGACAATATTAAATTTACCATGGAGATCGACGAAAATCGCACTTTACCATTCCTGGATGAATTTATTAAACGCACTGATAAAGGAGAATTAGGCAACATTATATATCGACAAAAAAGAACTCACACCAATAGCTACAATCAACATCTCACCACCATCCACAACAGAAGAGGTCTCTCATAAACACTCTATTAAGAAGAGCGGAGAATCAGCGGAGAATCAGCGACAACGAATACAAGCAGGAGGAAATTCGACCTGTCCAACATAGTCTACAAAAGAATGGCTATAATGCCAAGGACATACGAAAACCACGAGAACAGAGGAGGAACGAAAACCAACAAAAACCGATAGGCTATCCATATCCACTATATATTGCAGGAGTCACGGCCAGGTCGAAGAAGGCTTTGGGAAGGAAGAATGTCACTAACACGGTTTAACACAATGAAGAAAAGAGAACTGCTTTCAACTGTTAAGAATCTACTACTGAAGCCGCAGATGAAAGGCATATATGAACTAAAGTGCCATTGTGGAAAATGCTACATAAGACAAACAAAACGGAGCAACCAGTGCAAAATCCAAGAACACAAAATGAACGATGACTAGGACATACAGAAAGGTCAACAGTAACGGAACACTGCGTAGATCGCAACGAGGTATGAATATTAGTCAGGACGACCCGCTATCGTCCATACGTGAATCTATAAAAATAAGGCAGAATAGCAAGAACTTCAAGTGCGAAGATGGATACCAGATCAACAATGCTTGGAAATTGGAACTACGAAATGACCAGACAGCATACAGCTCAATTGACACCAACATTCAGGGATCAACAAAGCCGAACAAGAATGCTTTATACAACAAGGAACATGAGACAACAACGCCAGTCTTCAGAAACTTCTGAAGAAATGTTCCATTTCGCGGAACATTTCTTAACGCGGAACAAGTTGTCGAATGCCAAATGTCCAGAAAATATTTCTGCAAGAAAATCAAGTTACTCTATGTAAGGGTTTTTTTACACCTTCACAGATATAAAATAACATCATCATAGTTATAATTAAAGGATATTTATATAAAGAAAAGATTAAAAAAGCAAAATTGATTAAAAATATTAGGCACAATCGAATTATAACTTTATCATTGTTAAATATACCACACATGAGAGACTATAAATGCTAAAATGATTTTAATTAAAACGTACGGTTCCATAGCCTTCTACAGCCATTCCAACCTATTACCTTTTCCCGCATACAAATAAATTCAGCCGACGTAAAACTCACGATCCCGTCCATGTATCATATAACATGTGCGCGTTCATATCGGTAGTAAAAGTGCAATTCCAATAGAATTCCATAAAGATTTTAATCGGCTCCTGACGATTTTTCATCGTTACGTAACTTTATTGCAGCACTTATCGCCGGACCGCCTAAAATTACTTATCGTGAACGGCTCCCGGTGGAAAAAAATTAAAATTTATATCCACCTTGGAATATTTCCCGTTTTTATTACTTTCTCGCTTGAAATGATTATATGTGGATCGATAATTGTTCTAAGATGTATGAGCTTAAATTTAATATATGGGATAATAGGGTATGATTCCTAATATTAGAGATATTAGGAATCGTGAGAAGTTTGACGAATACAGTTAGAGTGATTCTGTAATCCATATAATTATAATTCCACATTGTCACCTTCAAACTAGTTGGAAGGAAGCCGTGAAGACGGTTTGTCCATTCTCCACTTCAATGCTAGAACTCGGATACTGAAATCGCCTTCAGAGGGTCAGTTATGAGTTACTTAATGTCCCAAAATGGTGTCCTTTGGTGTGAATTTACAATCTTGGGGAAGAGAAAAAGTCACTAAGAGTGTCACTAAGAGTGGTGAATAAAAGGGCTGCAAAGGCCCAAGGATGTTTTTATTTTCCAAAAACCAATTAATTAGAATCGCCGTGTGGCAATGTCGTGATGCAATACCTAGATGCTCTTCCCGAAGTCTTTCAAGAACTTCTCGAAAAAAATGCTGGTGTATACTTTCAGCTAGAGGCAGAAACTCCTTAGCAGGGTATCGCCCCCCTGGATATGAAAATCGCAAATGAGAATCCCTCAAACTGCCCGAAAACCTGTGGGTTTGAGAAAACACCGCCTCCATAGCTCATAGTTTTTCAATAGCTAGCGACGCACAATGACCAAATGACCAAAAACCTGATGGCCGCAATTGGTCAAAATTGTTGTCGGTCACTTCAGATCGCGCTACAAAACTTCGATTCGCGTGTGACTCTAGGACGTTCAAGCTGTTATTGCGTTGCGTATGTTGACCTGCTTCTCCGTAAAATTGGGAATGAGAAAGATCTGCTCAAAAATGGTTCCAAAAAACCTTTCGCAGGTATAAAAGGACACCAGGAGAGAAAGGGGC
>JARFOC010056164.1:0-19058 GCA_031763485.1 Osmoderma eremita | reverse complement strand
ATCCTTATTTTGTAAAATTTGTATCTCTTAAATATAGTATTTTTTTGAAAGCTGAACTATGTACATTATTTGTCAAAGAAATAAGACATTAGAAAAACCTAAAGCCATATTTTTAATATAATCCACAGTAAATATTTACAGGCGAGTTTTAGAAAGTATGTCATTTTGCCTTACTCTCCCCTATATAGAGTTTATTATCTAAAAAATAGTAGAGGAAAAAGAAATTCTTTTAATTTCTGACACACTTTTAGCATTACTACGAGTGAATTTAGCGTTTCTTATTCATAGAAACAACGCATACAATATGACAAGTTTAATTCTAGAGCGTCTACTATAGTTTTTGCAAACTTTTATATTCGTAAACGAATCACTTCAAGCGCATTTTTCTTTTGCCCTTAAAGGGAAAATAAAAACCATGTGGCACCCCAGAAAGCTGTCAACCCACATTTAAATCCGATAAATATTTAATGATAATCGCTACACTTTGATGTCGTCGAAGTAATCTCGACGCTTCTATAAATGCTGCATTTCTGCCAACTGTCATTGCCACTTTCGTCGATAATAAACAGAAGACGCCTTGTCCTGTTTTATTTTCGTCCCGTCTGAAGGACATGATGCTAAATCGTGTAAAACTTGCAAAAAAGAACGAAGCCTAAGTCTTCAAGTAAGAATAGCATGGAAAACGAAAATAGATAACGTAATTAATGAAATAGATCGCTTGAGGACAAACTCGTTACATCACGATTGCATTCGATGAAAGCTCATTAAGGATATTATTTCTAAAGAAAGCAAATTATTATTTGCAGGTTATTTGTAGTATCTGAGTCTTATTTGATTTGTGTCCACTTATACTTGTTAACTTACATGTGTACAAACATAATTTTGTTTGGCTATAAGATGTACGGTCTCAAATGAAATCTGTATGTATGGGAAGAAGACATTCTGAGAAATAATTAGTAAAACGTTAAAATATGAGTATTACCGTCGTTCTTACGTAAAAATTATATTAGCTAGGAATAAAACCGTTTGCTATCTCCAATTACTGATACAAAAGTACCTGCGTATTTCTATTATTACCTGAACCTATCCGTTTCTACATTAAACGAGTTTGTATATCGTACGGTTGTCGGAGACATAACATGCTTTGGGCTGTTCGATTTTTGCACTACGATAGACGAAATGCTGTCAAGATAGTTTCGCGCTTTCAATATTCATGGACGGATGATATATGGGGAACCTTCTGCATGTCAATTACGTACATGTACGGTTTTATAAATCCTACTATTGCTTCACTTGTCAACAAAATTTCAAATTTACTTTTCCCGATGTAAAGTGGGTGAACTTGGTAGTTTCATATCTGCTATCAGAATTTTTCTATCAGCCATGATTTCAGAGTGACAAAGCAATGCAATTTTGTGAAAGTATATATTATAATATCTCCATAAATCATGAAGAAATCACGTACAAAGTGATGTATTTACTTGGAAAATGTACTGATATATGAGTTTCGGTTGTGCTTTGCATCAGAAATATCAGCGTTCAGCAATAGTCTGTCAACATAGCGGGGCTCCATTTGCCTTAGTATCATCAGTACTTTCATCGTCGCTTAGTGTCATGTTTTGTGGAGGTTTAGGCACAGGTAATTCCGGACTGTGAGGTACTGGTCCCAGTGCAGATGGAATATTAGAATATGTTACAGTATGTTTGGATATAGAAGACATACCACTTATACTTGTAAGACAAAAATAGCAATAGGTAATATGATCTGATGTTTCCCTCCAAATCATAGGAATAGCAAAAGACATATGTCGTTTACCATCTGCCCACACTGTAAGAAGTCTGACACACGTAACACAGCAAATATAGGGAGCCCAGCGTTTGTCTCTTTACACTTGAAATACTGCTCATAGCACTTCTTAAGGAGATGTGTGAATCGGGCATTTTTATGCTTGGGACAAAAATCTTGTTAACCTGTGCTTTCAATATGATTTCTGATCACAAAATGCATTTTTTAAGCGTCTATAACATCAAAATTCAAATTACAATAAACTTAATAATGCATGGTGTACCGAAATAATAAATAAAACAAAGTTATTCTTAGTAACATATAGAATTGCACGGCATTATTTTAGTGACGCGTTCTTTAGAAGGAAATAAACAAAGAAACACATAAAAATTAACAAAATAACGTTTGAAAGTCGTGCCTCAACACAGGGTATAGTCAGCATAGTCAGAAATTACTTGCAACAGAATCTTTCATGTACTTACTCGGAACTGAGCGAAGGGATAATTTCGATGACAGAGGTATTTGAGATGGTAGCGGGAGCAACGAATTAAATAGGAATAAACAAAAATTGAAAAGTCAGAAAAGTAAAGCCACGAGTGAAATTAAGAAAAAAGGATATTAAGAAAACGAATGTAAAGGAAGTGGTGATTTGAAAAGTGTTTTAAGGAAGAGTTGGAAGGCATAATACCAGCGACGAGAGTGCAGGGAGACAGAAGTGGGTGGTACACGTCATACACACATACAGAGGGTACTAGATAACATATTTGATAAATTAATTCATTCCTTAAAATTATGTGTTGGTATTATTGTTATAGTAACATTTCCGAATTATGTTTTTAAATGCATCTTTAGGTTTTTCGATATTATTTAAAAGCGTTATAATTATAATTAAATTAGCAATTCATTGTCATTCAGAAGCTGCCCGGTTTGTGTCAATTTGACATAAATAAAAATGAATCCAAATATTGTTATTATTAAAATTCATTAGAAATTTAATTTAGCATTTTGTAACGTTGCAATACGCAATAGTGTTTGCATCACATGGGAAAAACTTTTGTTGTAGAGGTTTTTAATGAGCGTTCTCGGCCAATTGTTTGTCCATATTTACTAATTGCTTTATTAAAAAATGATTTTTGTCATTGTTCGCTTTTTTCAAAGACCATACTCGAATAAACTCGCGTTACTATTTTTATTTCTGTAAAAATAATTAACTTTAAAATTTTGTCGACTAGCTTCTGTTAATGGTGGACACAACCTTCTCGGGCAAAGGTTAAAAAGCTAAAGATCTTTGGATTTTTCCGTTCGGCTTCACGATTCTGAACAACCTGATTGGTTAATGGCTCCTACGTGATATTTGCCCTAAATAAGTGCATGATCAAATACCATTCCTAAATAAATAATATTTCTTAATTCCTTTTCAAATTTGATCTTGAGTATGTTATTCTTGTTTCCCGTATTTCTTTATGTATTGTACCATACATTTTCTCTTCTAAAGAATCTAGATTCACCGAAACTGCGCACCTGTTAGACGATGTAATAAATCTATAATTTAATGTCTAATCATTCTTTCTGTGTGGGATTTGAATGGATATCACCAGGCAATATCGATTATCATCATTTGCCACCAATTTCCCGAAGATTCGCCAACTCATTAGCAACGGTTTCATTTATTTAAATACTTATTACATCTTAATTTCTTCTTCCGACTAAATACAAATTTATTTTACATAAAAAGAAACATGTTACACGCACATTATATTAATTTCTTTATTTTGTAAATACTGTTTCTACCGAGAGGTTATGTCAATAATTTACATTTTTATTTATTTTTGTTTGTGTAAATGTGTACTTGCGATACGTTGTTGTCTTCAGAAAAAATTCTTCATCAGAATCATAAAAACAGTACAGCCTAAAACAGCGCCCTAAAATCATAAAACTCTTAATGGTTATAAATATTTTTATCGGCTCATTTTATATCCCAGCCCAGCCATTTAATTTCCGTTTCAATTATTAAATTGGCCTATAAGTAAAAGAGGTACGGACTCGTCCTTTTTTCATATAAAACAGCCTGTATATACCTGACCGACTGAGAATATATGCTTATTATGAAAGTAAACAATCTTCTTTTCTGTCAAATCCAATTTTAACTTTTTTGAAGCGTTTATTTTTAGCTTTACTTTTCAAGTTAGGAAGCGTTTACTCATAGGCGCAGTAGTTCATTCATCGCGACCCACCACTAGATTCTTTTCCGTCGCATATTGAAAATGTTTTCAATATCGCGGCAATATATTACCCGTACCTTTCTCGGAGAGAAGCTCAAGGGAAATTTACTATGTTATTAAAGTATATAACAGTTCAACTTTAATCCTCCGCGTGAATAATCTCATTACTCCTACTATATCACTACCTGGAAGGCGACCCTCAAGGTTTAGATGGGATATCTAAATTAGGGCAAAAGGATTGGACCGGATCGTTGTCGCGGTCTATCCGCCTGTTGTGTGTGGTATAGAGGTGTTTGCGGAAACGTGGACATCAGTGTCTCCACGAATTGGAATTAAGATTTTCCAGTAGGTGAAGCCGAAAGACAAATATTTAAGACGACCTACTTGTAGTGAGTTATAATTACATAGCTGGTGTATGTATATGGTTTAATACCTACGCGAAGAGATTATGTTTTATCTAGGATGGGAATACTTAGAAAATGTCAACTACATTAGTATTCCTAGAATCGTATCTTGAAATTTGTGGGAAGCAATTAGAAATTTTGCACATATTAGACCAAAAACTAACACATATGATGGAATGAAGCCAACAACTTCGAGTGTGTGGAGCAAAAATTGGAACAGTACTACCAACTCAATTCTCTTAGGCCAACTCATTGAAAAACATTATCAAAAAGCAAGACCCCAGCCACACATGGTATGGGAAGTTGCCGTTCTATAACATGAAGACCACTCAAGGCGCTTGGGGATCATACTAGACAGATCACTGACTTACAATTATCACTGTCATAAGACCATACAAGAAGCTACTACCAAAAATTACATGCTCAAACCACTCTGGGGGCAAATGAAACACCAACCAGACGATCTAAAGAATATGAGAACTTTTTTTCACCAGTCAGTATGCTTGTCTTACTGTAAATCTGATCATGCCGAGCAAGTCAATATTACCCTAATCGAGATATGCAGAATGATTACTGGCTGCATGTAATTTAAACCACTAGATACAGTACACAGAAGACAAATGTTTGAAACACGGGCATCTCGCCGAAGCGATCTTCAATACATAGTTTCGACAATCCTTTAATCACAGGCGTCTCCGAAGCGCAAGCGCCACACAATCTACTGAAGCCCCGTGAAGGTTTTCTGGGCACCGTCAGCGTTGAGCCATCATCTAATATTCCCCTAATTTGCATCTCTCTAGTGAAAGCTGATGCTTTAAGGAGTTAAAAAGAGCTGCGTCCGTTGATTCTTTCGGGCAAAATCCATGCTTATTTTCCTAAAGGATCAAACTGGTTAGGTAACTCATTATCTTTACAATATTCTCGCATACTTTAGAGAAAGTTGACAAAATACTGACTGGACAATAGTTATTTATATCAGATGGATCCCCCTTTTTAAATACAGATAACACCAACCGATGCTTTAAATTTTATGCAAAAATCCGTACCCCAAAACGAAACATTTGATTTGATTTATCCCTAATGCAGAGAGAGGCCTTACATATCCCTTAAAACTGCGGCCTTGAGGCCTATTGTATTTCTCTGCATTCGGTTGTTTCCTGATTATCCGAACAGGTCTATCTCCCTAAAAAGGTTTAGTAGTGTGTGCGTCAAATCCCTTTACGGTATGTCCCGTAGTGCATCTATAGCACCAAATAGGGCATTACTCTGGTGAGCTCCAGTGAGGGCTACGCGCCACCTACCTATTAATAAGAGGCAAAGAGAAATCACTAGTAATACCGCCATAAGATACAAAAAATACAGGATAGAATAAGAAATGGTTACTGAAACGTTGATACCACATCAACCCTTCAATAGAAGCAGGAGAGTGGCTGGATTTGAACAACCTTCGTCTTTATTTTCTGCAGTTAACATAAACACACCATCAGCTTGGCGTTCTCTATTTGGAACAGCTTCTTTGTTCGTGCTCCATAAATGACGGTCTAAACATCGGATATATTTTACTAAGATCCTTTCCGCACAACAGCTTATCCTTAAGGTCTAGAATATTGGAAGTTATCCAGCTATTTATTTTAAGTTATTTTCAGCCGGTCTGATATAATTAAAACATTTATTAATATCTGGACAGTTCAAATACCGGCAGCATAGTCTTAGACCTAAGGTGAGCAAGGGAAGTCTGCATACAGCAAATGAATTGACAAGATGTAAAGCTTGAATCCGCGGCAACACAAAAAATGAGAATAAATATACATCTATAAATTATGTAAGCATTTAACGTCTCTATCCGAAGGAACATAGGCAGAAATTAATGGTGAATTAATGGTCTATTGCTAAAATTATGTTTCTTTTCAAACAATGGGGCGCGGAACAAAAACAAAGGGGACTAAGCTTACTGAAAGCTGTTTCCAAACAACCCATATGCTGAAACTTATAGTGATACTTATACTGAAACTTTGCTTGGAGAGGTGTACAATGGATTAGGCCAAGATCACTCATGTAAGTACACAATATTCACAACAAAACACACAATATAGAAGCATCGTAAATAAAACATCGAAACCCCCATTGCTTTTATGGATTATATAACGGCTTTTAATAGAGTTACCTCCTCTGGTAAAAGTTGGGAAGGAAAGGCTTCAACCAATTGATGTGACAAAGGTGTGCACAGGTACACCCTTATGGTTATAGAAACAAATAACGAAGTAACAGAACGGATTATAATTATCGTCGAATTCCAAAAGGTTACTTGCCTGTGACCTATTGCTATTCCGATAGTAAGTAGCAAAGAGGTATACATCACTTGCACATAATCTTCAAGTATTATAACCGTCGGATACCATGAAGCAAAATCTAAATTATAACGTTTTTTGTAAAGATATAGGGAGATCGAAAATATTCACTGAAAATACTTGCATAGAATGAAATCGGCCTTTAAATAAATAAAGTTTGGTAGAACATGTGGCACAATAAGAAGAACGTTGGCAAACAAGTGCAGAAGAGGTACTCAACTTAAATTCTACAACACAATGACCGTAGAAAGTTCGCAGATAAGCTAAGGAAGAGACGAGAAATAGAAAATACGTGGATAATTTAATAATCTACTCGGAAGTTTATGTACAAAACCCAACAAGTAATATATCGGCCGGAAAACTGAGTACAAAACAATTACGAACAAAGAAAGTAAACCTTCAGGTTGCGTGACTTGTCCTACCTATAATTTCTGTGTAGCAGCCTAGAACACTGATTACCGCAATTTTGGGAGAATTTCCGAGACGGAAACAACGCTAAACGCGAATTCTGGCAAACCGTCACGTTATCGCTCAATTCACATCGCAACTCCAGCCGATATTAAATGCGATTTCAGGTCGCGCAGGGAATACTTTATAGTCGACCACGATGCCTCGTGTATTACAGGTATATTGATCGCATAAAACAAAGCTATTTTGAAACTGTTAAGCATTATTTACAATTTCGAGTTGACGTTTATGCTTTGGAAGAGGATTAATAAAATTTAGGATTGACAGTTCGGTTTTTCACCGTGCCGAATGCGTAATATTAGATTATGTGATGAGCGATTCTGTATAATAACTATCGTATTTTAGAGAGGATGGATCCTTTGATGTGATAATAAATAGTTTGTTTTATATCATGCGCGGGCAAATTTGTTTACGCGAGTGCTAAAATGAAATTTATGTATACAATGACAAATAGATTGCAATGGCTGTCATAATTTAAAAAGAATGGATGCGTCGTTGCAAAAATACTACATATATGCCATAGAGCTGTTCTGCTAGCCATGACCTAATTTCTGAAGGCAATAAATCTAAATTCAGGAAATACGAACAGAAGAGTTAATCATTTTACACGCCGAACACTCATTTTGGATAAGACTTGAAGGCATTTGTGTGAAGACTTGAAGAGTATTGTTTTCTTATATTATCTATTCTATGGTGACTGATGGTTCCCTGGTCCGATAGATAAAAGTCAAACGTCAACCAACGTATTGCAACCACGTATTGCATACTTTAGCATAACAGGAGCAATAAATGCTACCCCAACAGGGGTAATTGAAGCACTCCCATGTGTTTCTATATTGCATTTGCTCCTGGCTCACTTGAATACCTATTAGAAGATAAGGTGATATGATTTAGAGCTCTTTTTGATACGGCGAGGGGCGTATCCATGTAGGAGTTATCTGTGAAGGTGTCAGTGAAACACTCCTACTGGACATTGATTTCAACCAACGTATTGCAACCACGTATTGCATACCTTAGCATAACAGGAGCAATAAATGCTACCCCAACAGGGGTAATTGAAGCACTCCCATGTGTTTCTATATTGCATTTGCTCCTGGCTCACTTGAATACCTATTAGAAGATAAGGTGATATGATTTAGAGCTCTTTTTGATACGGCGAGGGGCGTATTCATGTAGGAGTTATCTGCGAAGGTGTCAGTCAAACACTCCTACTGGACATTGATTTATTTTTGTTCAAGTAAGTGCATATTGACGATTTGCTTCTAAAGAGATGGATCAAAAGCATAATAATGGATGAATGCAGGAGTCTTCTCTCCTGGCGGTTAGGCAGCACGTTAGGGTGTATTACTAGTCTTCTCTTGATAACTTTCGCTGTACTGTTTAATTGTCTCCTTAATGGATGGCAGCGACATGTCACGCTGAATGACGAATTGCGGCACATATATTGGAGCATTAACTATTATATGCAGCACTTTATGCTAGAATCTCTGGAGAATTTCGATATTGGATTCGCCAGTTGTTCCCCACAGCTGGATGCCATATGTCCACATTGGTTTAAGGATGGCTTTATAAAGTAACAGTTTGTTCTTTGGTCCGATAAGCCAATACGTCTTGTGTAGTTTTAATCCAAGTTGTTTACGCTTTGTGAAGACATGCTTGCGGCCACGTCTTCTCTCCAAATGCATGTCGAGATACTTAGCATCTTTAGCTTGTGGTAGCTGACAATCGTTTAGTTTAACCGGAGGGCATGTATCTCTTTTATTGTGAAAATAACATTATATTAATTTATATTAATTTATAAAGTCTCTTGATGCCACTGTTAGATTAGTAAGCCAAGATCGCGGTACCATCAGCAAAAGTGGCAAGCGTTGTCAGTTGGGTGATAGGCATATCAGCCGTATATAGTAAGTAGAGAACCGGACCGAACACACGACCTTGTGGAATGCCTGCACTAATAGGAAGTAGGTCAGCATATTTTCCTTCATGTGTCACCAGAAAATGCCTATCCCTCAGGTATGATTTCAGGATATTAGTATCTTAATAGAGTTACAAAATATTAGTTATTTAATATTTATCACCACTGCATAACGTTGAAGGGAAAACACCAACGCAACAACGATACCCCACATCCATAAATCTCTCGACCGAGTCGTCGCATCTAGTTGTAAATCAAATATAAAATGAATCTCGTACAGCAAGAAACTTTTCAAAGTAAGGTCGGGCGGATATGGATAGATTCTGCCTCTAAGAAAAGCGCATCGTAAAAATTCTGAAGCCATTCAACAAAATTACATCCGCATCTATCTGGTGGAATGACATACATATTTCTTGTTACTTGTAGAAAAATAAGATAAAGAAAGAGTAATGTTGGTTTTTGATAAATTAGTTTAATTTAAACTAGTTGGATCTTATTCCCATATCAAGTGCGAGTATGTGTTTCTCAATTTTGAAAGATAAATTAATCAGTCTGCATATAAATTTGGATATAAATACACACATATGGCTAGTGGATTTGGTGTATATCTGCAATGATAGTTAAATTTGGTATATGTATGCATAGGGATTCTGCTCAAGATTGAACCTTTTATTATAGTTTTAATTTTAATTTAAGCAGATTTTTTTTTATATTACTTTAGTAGAATTAAATGTTGTATAATTTAAAATAATAAGAAGTAACTTAGTACAAATAAAGCTATATCCTACCATGTAAAAGTGATTATTTATTCGCGTTGGAAGCACCATAAACAAGGTACAGAAAGTGTGCAACAGGTAAAAATAGATAATACGAGTGTGCAACAAACACAATAAATACAATATAGACAAACAAAAGTTGACATGTTACAGACAACTTTCAAATCGCCACAAGTATTAAAGTCGTTATACTTAATTTTGTCCAAAAGAAGCTTCATGTTGTCATAAGATTCTTTCAAATCGCTTGCATGAGCCAAACGAACAGAGGGGAACTTATTTCCATTGTGAAGTAGTACCGCTTTCAAGGTTAATTTGGAAGAGCCAATGAACAAACACCACTCATCTGTATTATATTCATGACCAAGGGTCTTCGTAACAGAACGGACGTCATCACAAAATACAAGTCCTTCCTCCATAAAGAAGAAATTCTCAAATTCTGCGTTGTGATTACGAAAAGGACCAATTTTTGTTCCACTCTGAAGAAGATTCCAGTCTTTCAATCTGGAACCTAGAAGTTCGGCTTGCTTCTTAGACAACTTTAAATCGCGGACGAGATCGTTGAGGTCTTCTTGACTTGGAAGATGCGGCACACAACGAGACGAGTCAGGTTGAAATGTTGGATCCAAATCCATATTGTCGCCTGCAAAACTATCGACCACTCTCGCTGCAACCGATCTTTATAAAAATGGATTGCCGCAACGGAGATTCGAACCATCGACATCCCTTATAGTTGGTCATATGAAGTTGAAGGTAATTTAACATTTTTTTGCGTATAATTTAGAAGTAGAATAATACACAGGCTGTTCAATTTAAAATAACGATTTCGTTGACTTGCTGTCCAGGCATTCTGTATATGTACTTCAAAATTTTTCGAAATGTGCTACATTAAATTCAATTTTTAAGGAAAATGACTCTATAATAGAAAACCCAATCTTAGGTGAAACATCTTATACACTAACGTGAACCGTACCCTGCGGTTAAAAGTACATGTGCGCATTCTTTCAGGGAAATTGGCGTTTGTAGATTACAAACATGAAATGAATGAATAAAATTCAAATTACGTATAATATAATACTGTTCCATGTTTGATCAACTTTGTAATTCAAGCACGTGCTTAGTATAGTATATATTTATCATTTATAATGGATATATGCACTTAGCGATAATGCCATTACGAGGGATGGGAACCGGAAGGTTGGAGACCGGTAAAGTGGTAGTACTTTGTGCCATTAATCTTCCGCGGTAAGTATGCCTTTATATTTACGTAAGAAAAGGAATTGCTCCAAGTAGACGTTGTAATCTAATTGTACCTTTTTAAGTTTGTTTTCAGTAGATGTAAAAATAATTCCCTGCATTTTATGAAGTATTCCACATATAGTCTATTTACGCTAACAGACGAGAAATATAATAACTAGTAAAGCCAAAATCACAACGTGTGATGCTAAATATTTAAATCTGTGAACTAACTTTTCTCAAGGCCCTGTGATTGCTGACAAATCAAAACGAAGCTTTGGTAACATGGTTATGCTATTTGTTAATAATTGTAGGTGGTATTAAATATATGTATTAAATTAAGTAGTAGTAAAATATATTTCATTAAAATCCCTCTAATCATAACTGTCTTAAACCCAATAGCAAAATTGTGCTTCCACTCTTAATATCATCTACATATTTTATAGTTGAAATCGTTCCCTCTCCCTATGCAAAGTTATAATACCAATACGGGCACCCGCAGCTGCAGCGGAAGTCAAGGATATGTAGTTATTCAAATATCAAGGCTAGCTGTATCAGCCGGGCAAAATTTCCCGACAGCATTGCGCGATTTATTATTAGTTTTCATGTTATGTACGGACGGTATATATGATATTCCAATAAAATGCATAAATGAAATGCATATACATAGACCTTATCAGGGATTCCGTGTATATCAATATTTTGCTATATAGATTACAATACAGCAGGCATTTTACGTTACTATATTACAGAGATATTGCCACGGATAAAATAATAAAAGGATTTTAATATAAAAATTTGAAATTATAATTGAAAACGTGCTTCATTAGAATATCTCCCGCCGTGTTTTTATAATGTCATTATTTTTTGTTCTTTGTTAACAAACTAAGCAGTAAGAATATTAGAATTTATAACTGAGAACTTGTTTTATTTGAATAACCTTTTCAAATCTGCAGAAAAATTGTTTCCATCTAGGTACTTATGAAAGTGTAAACTTCGAATTAAACACAAACTTTCAGACGCATTCATCGGCGTCTTCAATGTCCCTCGCTCGAGTTCTGTATAAATATAACTCCAAACTTCCACTTCGTAACTGCGAAATGTTTGCGTCTATTAGTAATTTCTTTTCGAATTTCCAGTTAGATAAGGCTGTCGACCTGTTAAGAAGTGTTCTGAATTTCCGTCCCTCATTCTCATAGGATATCATTATGGGAACAGATTCGATTTTATCGCAAGGAAAATCGAACGAGCAAAATTTAATAACTCTTAACTCTTACGCTAACTTTAAAACTGAAAGTAACGGGAAAGCTTTCCTGATTTTAATATTGGAGGAAATACTGTAACTGAAGGAAATTGGGTTACAACTGCATGGATGAATTTTCCTTGAAGTTTATTCGGAATAGAGATGGAACAAACTGTTAGTTTTAAATAACCGTTATCACCGCGACATTTTTTTTTCAAGAACCGTTATTCTAAACAGCTCTCGTTATTACTGTTCTCGGCGCTTTAGATATGCTATACATAAGAACTGTGCGGTATATTATAAAGAGTTCTCTAGATGGAATAACAAACATGTCGCTGTTGGGATCGGTTATGCATGTAAAAATACATTTACAGAGAGAAAACCACCAACACACAACTAGCCCAAAAGGAGAACACAACGTAGACACGTTTAAGAAATAGAAATGCATATAGGATGCATAAAGAAACAGCGCCAGGATAAATTCTAATTTAACCCTCAAGCAGTATCGTGTTTTCAGGTAATATAACTGCTATCGTGGGGTGTTTTGACATCCCACTCTTTATAATTTGTTAATTATAGTTTTTTTGTTGCTTTTGAACCCTCTGTGTAATAAACTAGTCCCTTATCTTGCGATTTGTTTAAGAAAAAACAAAACTTTATTCAAAACAATGCAGATAGTTTAACATTTATAGAAAAATGTAAAAAAAATATTCTTCGTACAATTTTTTTACAAAGGTATCTGCGGTGTATTTTTAAGATGTCTTCTTTTTTTATGCTATTGGAAACCATGGCGTTATTCCCTGTAAAAGAAAAATGGTATTAACATTTTATATTCAAATTCTGACAATGACGTTGTGAGACGTACATTTTATATTAAAAATAAAAAATAAAAAAATACCCTTACCACCTCAATGAGTGAAGAACTCCGAAGAACCATGATAAAAGCAAGTAACGTTAATTTCTAAATTTGTGCGTGCAAATCTACAATTTTCACATATTTCCAAAAATGAAGGGATACTCCTCTAAATGTCTAGAATTAAGGACGAAGGCTAGTACCAAGAATCTACTAGTAACTAGTACTTGTAACTACTAGTTTAAGTCACCGTATCTTATTATTTTATAACGAGAATCTTTGACAATTTATTGTTGTTATTATGTCAATTTTGCTCAAGCTTCCAATGTAAATTGCTCCAATATTGTTTCACGGAATTGTCCCAAATAAATTTAATGAAAATACGATGGAAATCTTCCGCTGATTGTTGTAATGAAACCGTCATCCTAACTTTATACTCGTAAGTAAACTTTACCCTGAACCTCATCTCCTCTAGAAACTGTCTATTAGCATTAAAACCCTACCCCACTTAGAAAACTTCTTGTGTCACTTTATATCATGATTATGACGAGTCGGTGGGCCGAAAGGATTCGACTCCCGTATCTTCTGTTTCGAGGGTACATCATTTCGCTTTCGTTTCTAGGAACGCCACAATGGATTATGTACCTTTTAGACTCCCAAGGGTTTTGCTGCTTGCTTCTGAATTAAGTCCCATCGTCCGGGTCGCACTAAGAACGTGATTTGACATTTTAAACGGGGTTATTGAGTTATGGTGCGTGTTTCTCGTTCCAAGTGGATTACCTACCGGAAATACTACAGATGGGAAAGAACTAGGTCACTACTATATGCCAATGGGATACGTTGATATTCTAAGCACGTGAATTTGTATGTGAGATTCACGATGTTTTTGTGTGAACCTAGAGATCCTTCATATTTTAGTGATTTGATTTCCAGGACAATCTCAACAGCATTTGTTGTTACAAGCTACTCTTACGTGCTTATCTGAAATGTAACTTATTAGTTTTAAATTAAGAAGTGACTATTTTCTTGGCTTTCCGTATAGATACAAGTGGGACGTTTCTAGAATTCTGGGATATGTGTTGTCTGTATTTTATTACTGTTCATTCATATTACATTCTAATTTTCAATACACTATGCTCAACATCAACTAGCGTCCACAGCAAAATTTGTCGGGATCCTGCGATTGGTCCATCTTGTGTGAATGCGAGGCGAAATTTTTGGAAAGTCAAAAAATGAACCCGACAACAGGCCAAAGATCTGCAGAGATTGATACAGGTTACAGGGATTTGGAAATTTCTGGTGTAATGCATGGGTAGAAAGAAATGAGGAATTGAATACAAAGAGGCAAGAGACGAAACCTTTCCCGCGGTCAGACGGATCGCAACAACAAAGGAAAACCGATATTTTAAGGCTAATTACGGGAACTCCGTTACTTCTGTTGCAATTACAAAGAAGAAGCTGTGAGGATTTACCTAAATGTGTTAGGTATTTGCTCTGTATTACTCACAATTTCCAGAAAATTGGAAATATCTCACATTAATATAATATATAATAAACAAGAAATTTCCTTATCATCGGTTGTTCAGAAAATCATGTCCGTTGTGTCCAAATTCTTCAAATTCGCTTCTAAAGAGCGAAAATAATTTGGCCTTCGTGTTTCACTACTTTAACTATTCGCAAAGTCAAAAGTCCTCTTTAATTTTCGTTACTGCATGATGAGAATATTCAAATGCAAGCAGTGATGTATCGCGTCTGAATATTTGCTAGAAGAAGGCCAAATAATCTATCCATTGCCTTCGTAATATCTCTTGTTAGATATACTTTCAACGTTTTCATGGAATGTAAGATGACAGTATATCAGAATCCAATGTGACGCAAGACAGAAGATATGAAGACAAGCGCATTGAAGTTGACTTATCAAACTCAAAGAATTCCAGTCATTATTATTCACGGTTGGTGATTTATATACAGATGTGGTATACAGTACCAGCCATAAATATGGCAACCGCTAGTATATACAGGGTGACGCATTAATGTGGCAAAGCTCGATATATACTTTATCATGTAAGATATCAAAAGAAGTTATTTACGAAAATCGTAGACAGTCTTAAACTCAACATTTTAAAATTATTTGTATATATACAGGATGTTCCATAGATTTTTTTTTATATTGGCCCACTTTTATAAGGGTAACGAGACAAAACCCAAATACATTAATTTCTCAATTATTTTAAATGGATCATCTTGTATTTTATATCATAAAAAGAAAGAATAGATTAGCTACTTTAATTTTTATTAAGCATACCTAAAGTCATTAATTTCTAAGATATTTTAAAGTGTTTTCAAAAAGTAAGGTTTTTTGATATTATTTGAATATAACAAGTTAGTAATGGAAGTAATGAGTAATGAAGACTTAAGACTGTCTTACTGTCATTTTTCTGCGATTAACTCGTTATATTAAAATAATTTCAAAAAATCTCACGTTTATAAAAAGACTTTAAAATATCTCAGAAATTAATGACTTTAGATAGAGAGAGTGCTTAATAAAAATGAAAGTAACTAAACTATTTTTTCTTTTTATTATGTAAAATACAGGCTGATCCATTCAAAATAATTGAAAAATGAATGTATTTGAGTTTCACTACCCTGTATTCAGTTTTGACAATTTTGGAGCAAATGTCATTTTGCTATAAAAGTGGACCAATATCAAAGACCTGTTTGTAAAAGAAAATTTTAGACTGTGTTGTTTTCAGTACACAAGACCTTGAACCTACAGTGATTTGTATATAAAGTTAACCATAACTTCTAAAACACGCTGTATGCTGCTACTACACAGTCATAACCTCAAAATGGTCGCGACGTTGAAACCACCTGCAGAGTACAATCGAAAAGCCGTGATCAACGTAGGCCTTAGCCCTGAACGCTGAGCAACGAAAATAATTGGATTCTTTTGATACACGAGCGTTTATAACGTTGTAATAAAACAGCTTTAGAACAGTCCTCCGAAGGTTTCAGTAGGCCGTATTCATTAAAGGATGCATAAAACTATTAAAACACATTTTTCTTTGTTGTGAATGTATTAATCTATTTATAAGTGGTATTTTCTTATCTTTGCTAATTAATCCCATAGTAATGGCGGATACTGTCTACAAAATATGCTTATATTTAATAAAAGGACGTCGCCATATTCAATATCTCTCAACAAGCTTCTATTTAAGTAGAAGATATCAAAATTAATTTCCTAATTGCGATGAGTGGACCAAACATCGAGTGCATTAATTAAGTGATAAGGTATAATTAAAAAGCCACTTGATTCCAAGAGAAACAATATCTAAATCTAGATTTTGACGACTTCCCTAAGTATGATTACACTTGATTACATCTTTTTAGCGATAGACTTTCAACAAGTTAGTATATTATCTCAACTGTTTTCCGCCGAGAAAAAAAATATACACGCGTACTTATATACGTACATGTAGCTGAAGAACATTTAGATAATCATCATGTATCACCTAGTCTTTAAACGATAAACAAATGATGTCAGTCAGTATAAATTAGGAAATTTTGAACGGAGCCCCTTAGTCGACCGGCCTCAAGATGTTCAGATTGTTGTTAGTATCGACCGTTTTGGCGTGCGCGTTGGGTATGTGTGAACATTTGTTTATAGTACTCAGATCTCGAATACGAAATGGCTAAATGGTGTTGTATATTTCTACAGCGTCGCAATCTCCCATTAAACAAAGGCACCAAGTTCCTTTACCCGGTAACAGAGTCGTCGGAATTGAGGATGCCAGCATATTAAACTTTCCTTATCTTGTTTCTTTACTGTGGTATGGCAGTCATATCTGTGCAGGTGCTACTATTGCACCACGATACGTAGTGACAATTGCTCAATGTACTGAAGGGTTAGTGTATTTTTATTTTGTTTTTGGTCTTTCGCTGAACATCGTGCAAAGTTTAATTAGTAGTTTCCGTTTTACGCTATATCTTTTATAATTAAATGAACATGGGAAAAGATTTATCTGGAAGACAACAAAATCAAAGCGGTATTGGAAAGCAGAACAAGAAGTTGGGAAAATTATACACATAGAGTATACAAGAATAGGGTTTTCGGATTTGACAAAATTACAAAGTATATACTAAAGCAAACATAAAAGAACGTGCGCCAATAATAACAAGGCTAACAAAATTAAACACAAATCCGATAAAACAGAGAAAGTTCTTGCTAAATCTATAGATCTGAAAAGAGGTTGATACTCATCTCCAAAAAGAATCTACTAACAAAATGGAATCACTAGGATTTAGGCATAAACTCATTATCCAAAGAATGGGAGGTGTTGGGTACTTCCCCCGTATTTGTTTTTTCGGAAGTAATTAGCGTAACTTCTTAGATTAGAGCCTGGTTGCACCGACCTCTGTTAGCGCAGTGTCACCTAACTTCTATTAGTAAAGTCCCGATTAGGTAAATTTTCGTTGCACCAACCGTGATGAGACCTAACTACGAAGTACCTAAGTTTACCTGATTCGAGTATAGACCTCGATTAAAGTCTGTGTTAACCTCGATCTGTCAATACAGTTGCTGCTAAGAAATAGCATTTCTTCTTTCTTTCTATGAAAACAAAAATATGTCGAGTGATAGTGAGACTAGCGAAAATATCTCATCTCCATCGTCTTCAGACGAAGAATTAATGGAGTTAATAAATATGCTACTTCCGAAAATTTATTGTAAAAGAAATACTGTCATTATTGTGTGTGTATATTCATACTAACCTCTTCATTGGCATTTCCTTTTTTAATTTTCCTTTTATGTTGTAGCTGTTCTTTAACTGCTGCCATGTTCTTGCTTCATTGATAGTGGCTTTATTAAGGGACTCCGCTACTTGCTCCCATGCTGTATTATTTTTTGTTTGTTGTGCCATCAGTTTTTAATTTATTTTCAATACTATCGAAATGTTCACTAACAATTGTCATAAGCAATTTCTTATATGTTTCGTTGAAATTACTGGACCTGTCACGTTTTTCCATTTTTTTTCCGATTGTACAAGATACACATTTTAAACCGCTATTTTACAAACACGTGCTACGGAGTCCACACGCTCCATAACCAATCAAAGAATAAAACGTTACAAGCTTTAATGACGTCATCAATTTATCGCCGTTTAAGTAATCCATGTTAAGTTTTTGTTCGTGTAACTACCCTGTTAACAACAGGGTTTGCTAACCCAAGTTAACAAAATTAATCACGGATGTTGGTGCAACCGGGCATAAGTCATATGCTTCAAGTTATGTTAGAAAAAGAATGATATCTGTTATAGTTCCCGAGATATTCAGATAAAATTTCAAAATCGTTTAAACTTTGGAGGGGACTTGCATTGTGCATTGTGCTTACGCCAAAATAATCTCGGAGTCAAAGAGCAAAGTTTCCTTTAAATCTGAATTTGAAAGTTGCCCTTGTAAGATGAACTATTTAATAACAACGTGGTGAAACATAAACAAAAAGAATTTAATTTTGAATAAATTATAAGGACAGAAAAAGCCAATGTAAGAAGAACTGCAACAAAAACAGTGCGTGAAGAAACACAAAGACTCAACATCAAAAAACAATAATTTTAAATGAACTACTCGTGATACACAAAATAAATAACGAACAAATAAAACAATTACAGAATTAAAAACAAACAAAGAAGTGTACAACCGATGCCTTATAACAAAAGCAAACAAAACATCCTTATGTCTTGTAACGGTACTCTTACAATAATAAATAAATCAATAATTTGGCTACCATGAGTACTCTATTGTATACTTGTCTC